>QTSX02002512.1:0-36419 GCA_014839935.2 Entomophthora muscae | reverse complement strand
CTGAAAGCCAACTCACATCATTTTGTATGTGAATCCATGTATTTTGGATTGCATTTTGAATGGTTTTGTTTTGTGTGTGAGTCCTTCTTTGCTGTGTTGACCCATTTTGCCTATTAACGCCAAAAATCCCTGTTAACGGAGTGTATATTTTTAACCTGCTAGTTGTATTTCTTTTAAATCTGAAATGATTTTGTTTAAATCTGAGTTCATTTTGCTTGCCGCCATAGCTTTTAAAACTACTGTAAAGGTATATGTAAATTTTAACTAGTTTATTGTTTATTTTATTTTTTTGTGATTCAAAATCACTAATGCAAAAAACACCATCTTGAATTAAATTTGAGATGGTTTAAATTGAAGTGCCTTTTTGAAATGGCCTGTCCTACCTTATAATATACTCCAGAACAGCATCCATCCATCTCACTTGCTGTGTCAGTTCATTTTATCTGTGGTTTAAACAACACCGCTTGATATTTAATATAATTTTGTATAAAGGGCTAGTGAAATTTTGTTTTCTGTTTGACAGTTCATTTATTAACTGATTTTTTTAAAATTAATTGAATCCTGAATCCCACACAACTTGGATTTTGTTCAAATCTGAAATCATTTTGTTTAAATCTGAGGTATTTTTGGTTGTTGCCATAGATTTTAAAACCACTGTAATTAAATTGAATTCTTTGGATTTTTATTTGAATTTTTAAAGATGTGGAAACTCATAGACACTTTGCAAATTTCAAGTCAAACTGCATATTTTCAATGGACAAAATGAAGTAACTGGAATCAGATTTGAAGTGTTCAATTCCATCAACCATTTTCATTAAGTTTCCTATGTTTTTTTGGAATTACAGGACTTTCAAATTCATGAACCGAATTTAAAATCACTTTTGAATGTCACTAGTAAACTCAAATATTAATTGCAGAAACCAGAATCCAAAGTTAATGTACAGTAAACACTCTAGGAAACACTAACCCAAATTGAGAAGCTTCACCATAACTAAAATCAAATGGAAAATTTGATCTTGATATCCATGTTTAGACATAAAAAGTGATTAAACTTTAAAATTATCCAAACCCAGAAAGTATAGAATATTATATACTTCAAATCACAGATATAGAAATTTGGCTATTATACAAGGCTAAATTAAGAGAAAATAACCACCCACAAATAACCCTAAAATCTAAATAAATATATATTTATTCTAAAATATATTTTTATTTTATTTTTATGGACTGTCAATCACATTCCCAACCAGCTCCTGTACCAGCCTGCAGGGCAGCCTGTCCATGAGGGCGTCCCAGAGGGTCCAAGAATAGACCCAGTACACAACTTAAAGGGAGTAATGCCAACACACAGGCCTTCCAAGATATCAGCGCCAGTCAACCACCTCCCGCGTCACAAGCCAGACCTACCAGCTTGAATCCCAGGCAGAAGCCACTCTTAAGGCCTGACACTAAAGTTACTCATACCAAGTTCATTGAGAACAATGAGGTTACATATACCTCCACTGTGTACCCAGTTGTAACCTGGCCCCATACTCTGGATCCCAGAGTTGCCACCACATTCCCCTATGTTTTTGATACATCATATGAGCCATTGGCCACAATTGAAGAGCCATCTGTGCCTATGATGTATTCCATCATTGACAGAGCCACTTCAAGCAAGAGTGATCCCACCTTCTACATGAAGGTCCCCATTTTGTGTGCTGAGCCTGGTAGCTAGGGTGCCGCAGTACCCACCAGGGGCCAGCGTTGGTTGACAGATAGTGAGTGTGAAGCTCTCCTCAACTGCTTGAAGAGAGGAATGGCAGTTTGGGATATTGTGTCCTGATTTGGTGTCACAGCCAGGTATATTGGCAACCTCAACAAAAAATATGGCAACACCAGTCAAATTGCAGAATCTGCCAGGACAAAAAGACAGCCCAAACTACTACTACCCGTGCACATCAATGCAATCAAGCAGTGGGTATCCTAGGATTGGCACCTGGAATAACTTGCTGTCCAATCAATGCTTGCCACCAATTTTGGGCTTTCTGTTTTAAAAACACACACATTTACAAAGCTATGGTTGATTTTGGCTTCTCCTGGAAAATACCGGGGATTTCTCTGTGCAGCTGAAACAGTGAGAAGACAATCAAGGATTGCTGAATTTATACCAAAATTTATCTGGCCCCAAAGGAGACTGGAAATGTCCAGTTCTTCTATATAGATGAATTGTTGTTTTCCTCCTCACTCAGGTCTAGGCATGGGTGGGTTAAGAATGAGTCCAAGGATAGTGTAGCACATTGTGCAGATGTCTGTCCCCAGACCTATTACACGGTAGCGCTTCTTGGTTCTCGTGGGTTGGACCAATACCAAATGATCAAGGGTTCCCACAATAGCAGGACTTTTCTTGATTTTCTCCAAGCCGTCAAGGAGTACCTTTGAATTAATTACCGCTGCACAACCAACATTCTTGTGCTTGATAATGTCAGGCTCCACAAAGTGGATCTGGTTAGATCAAGAATAAGGTGAAGAAAGGCACCCACAGGACACCAAAGATCTCTTCAATATTCTTGAATTCAGTCAATTCACAATGCCACCTGATGTGGTTGCAGCTTTTTACGAGCACTCTGAATCCTTCCTTCCTAAAGCTCTTACTTCCAAGCCAATCAGATAAATGAGCGTTCAGGGCTTTATTTGTTTTTATTTTATTTATTTTGGTTTTATTAGGACTTGAAATGTATTATTTATTTATAGTGTCTTGACATTAAATTATATTATAGTAATTTAAGAATTTGGACATTAGTTTAAAAAATTAATTATATTAGATATAGAGATACATATTTTTATTATAATGCACCAAATTTGTTTTGATTGTAGAGCTAACAAATAAATAAAATAAAAAAGATAGAAATATATTAATTTCATTTAAATAAATGTGAAACCTTTTTTTAGCTCAATGGCTGTTATTTTTTTAAAGCCACAAATTGGACCTTATGAGTCATCACCTGATCTTATTGATTTAGTGCCACTATAGCCACACAACATGAAAACCAATGCTTTTCATGTATATCTTACTAATTATTACTTATGAAAAAGTTTAAGCATAGCAAATCTATTTGTCAAATCATATTCAAAGGGAAAAGTAATTCCAGTTCTAAACAAACAATTGTTTAAAACATACTGTAAATTCAGAACCTAAAGGTAAAAATGCGGGATTGTCAAATTGTTTTTGCGTGAACTCACCAACTTAATGGAGTAATTTTCATCTCAGAACAACTTTTTTATATAAAAGGATGAAAAGTATTCCAGTAAGTTGGTGAGTTCACACAAAAACAATTTAACAATCCTTCATTTTTACCTTTAGGTTCTGAATTTACAGTAATTGGGGTGGACAGTTCAAGGCAGGTAAATAGAGCTCGTGTTTGTTTATGTATTTATTATATGAACCTATAGTTTAAAATCAACTAAATAAACAGTTTATAAATTAGATTTAATACTAAATGTGTTTGATTTATTATAACTAACTCTTTATTATACCCTACCTAATTATATATTACTATTTTAATATGGTAGTTTTCAAAGCTGTTGAGATAAACATATATTATTCAGTTTAGAATGCATTAACTCAGTCTTAAAATGTATTTAAACTTGATAGATCTAAATAGAAGATAATTTCATGGAAAATGAGCACTATTGGGTGTAAATATCCAATCATACAACAACCTATTGAAACTGGGGACAAATTCTTAACAATTCAACAACAAATGTATCAAACACTAGAACATATGAGTTTCAGTCATAGAACGCTTCTACTATGTTTACTATGTTTTTGGTGAACACATGAAACTCAGTTGCAAAATTTACAAACTTGATCCAACAATGAGCCTCAATAGCAACTGAAACAGACAACATAAATATCAAGTATCAAAACACATGAATGAATCTATAATACTGTTACCAGATCATCCTAATTAAGAATTAAATCTAGAATAAAAAAAGGAAATAAATATTCTGAGTGTCTGTTTTGGGATTAGAATCAATAAAAAAATCAAATTTATTCTAACTTATGATCAACAGTGCACATTTATGGCCAAAAATAATTAATATATAAATCTAAAAATCTAATGAAAAATAAACAGTAGTGACTACTAGCTTTCATGCTACTATATATGGAGAGATAAAAATTACAATAAATAAATTATATAGATAAACTGCTTTAATTTTATTTTATTTTTATACCAAAATGGACATATTCTGGCAACAGAGTAACAATGGACCCGTTGTGCGCCGCAATTGCGGTTGCCCCTGCGGGTCAAAGAACAGAGTTAGTGCAACCCAAGTGCCTACTCAGAAAGGAGATGGGAGAGGAGAGTTCAATAGTGACACTGCACTGACACAACAAGCTCAAGGGGCACAGAGTGCAAGGGCACAGAGCATAAAACCCAGGGTCCAGAATCTGACTTAAAAATTCACCAAGGTCATCACCACCAAAATGATAAAGGACGTCACCACTGAGAGGGTGTCCTTGGTGTACGGCCCTGTATACTGCCGCAATGGTGTTTCAGCAACCCTAATGGACAAGGTTAAGTCAGTCCTTGACACCACATATGAGCCTTACGTGAGTGATTCCAAAGGGGGAAACAAGGACAAGCCGCCCTAATATTTCCAAACAACAAAAGGGCAGAAGGTGCTGAAAAAAGTTGCTGCGTTCTACAGCCAAGTGCCTATGCCCTGTGTTGTGGCTGAGCCCGTGGAGTTGCTTCCCAACGCCAAAAAGACCAAGCACCATGTCATCCCTGACACCACCTGGGAGATCTTCATGAGACTCATGGAGGAGACAACTGACTACAGGAAGGCTGCAGCTATTGTCAGGATCTCAGAAAAATCTGCACACAGGCTCTGCGCAACTTACCTAAAAACAGGGACTGTTCTCCTTTCAGAGAAATCCAACCACAAACCAGTCCTATTGGTTGAGGAACACCTGTGGGAAATCCAACAGTGGATTGAGCGGAACTGCCATCTTGAACTGGAAAATATTCAGTCAATGGTTGAGTCTGCTTTTGGAATCCAGGCTTTGGTTTCCACTTGCTACAGAGCAGTGAAAAATTAAACTTTTCATGGAAAAACTTGGAGTTTCTCCATATAACCAAAACAGCCCTGATAATGTTGTCTACTGGCAAAAATACACAGATATGTTCACTGTTTTCAAGGAGAAGAATACTGTCAAGTTATATTACATTGTTGAGTCCTCCTTTGTGTTCTTCATGAGAAACAAGTATGGATATGTCCCAAAGGCAAAAAGAACAGCATGTCCCAGCATGCAGCTGTCCAGTCTGCTGTGTACTGTCAGAACTTTCTGTTCTGCTCTCAGACCTGGAGGTCTGATTACAATTTGCTTTGTTAAATATGGATGATATTTGGGACATTAAGTTTATTAAAGTTCTTGTATAAGGACAAGCATTCCTGCGGCGTCTGGTATTTCCTTGGCAAGGCAATGGCTGGCAATGGCAAGGGAGGCAACTAGCAAGCGGCTTCTATGCTGGCGGCTTGCTACATTCAAGTACTGACAATGGTCTTTGAACTTGGATTTATTCTTCTACTTCAAAAACGTTCTGCAGTAGGATCTTCAAAATTATTAGCCTTTCATTAGTCCAATGGAAGGGCTTTTATAGAGCTAGCGCTCTCTTGCCAGGATAAGATTATCTGGCGCATCTAACTCTTGCTTAGTAGTCTTTTCACCCCCAGACCGCCAGCATCAACCCCCAGAGTCAGGCATCCATGCAATGGCATTGGATTCAATGTAGAAGTACCTTGCACAGGGTACTTGTTGTAATATAATCATGCATGATCTATAAGTGTGCCAGTGATGGCAGCATCAATACATAACTCTATTTTTAGTGCATGGTATGTAATTCCTTAGTGGCCTTTATATAGGAATTTTCAGTGGCACTGGTGGTTTGCTACTGCAAATTGATCACTTTCTTTTTGATCCTTGGAGAAACTCATGTTCTCTAACCTGGCAGTTTGATAGAGTATTCTGGAATAACTCTAGCCAATTGAAAACCACTCATAATGGGAGGTTTATGATATTCCTGGTTGTTCTGGTAATGAGAGACCCAAATCTATTTTACTAAGGCTTCTCAGATCAATTAAGCCTTCTAGTAAAATATTGGAGGCTTCTTCAATTAATGGCTTGGCGGGTTGCCAAGATTGACAGGGTAGAACAAAGTCAGTATAAATTTCCTGACACATACTAATGATAGCCCCTTCTTGGTACTCATGGTATTGAGATATACCAGATGATCAAGGGTTCACACAACAGTACAACCTTCCTCAAATTTCTCCAATTGGTTCAGGAGCACCTGAGGCACACAAGCCTGGGCTTCACCAAAATATTGTATTGGATAATGTTGGGCTCCACAAGGTGGCCAATATTCTAGAGGAATTCCAGGTGATTGAGCCTGGTGTTGAAATTGCCTCCCAAAAATTGGCTACAGTGCCTTTAAATCTTCTCTTCCTCCCTGCCAATTGCCAATTGCCCATTCCTCAACCCAATTGAGGAGGTCTTCAGGTGGCTCAAGAGATTTTTCAAGAAAGGGGGCCACCCAGGCCCAATGATTTATTTAATTTGCTACAGGATGGTGTCCATACCCTCCCATCTGAAACTGTGGCCAAATTCTATGGTCATACAGATTTGTTTCTCCCTGTGTGCCTTGCCCAGAAGCCAATCAATTAAAGGCTTTGCTGTTCCCAATGTTTTTTGCATTTAATTTTTTAATATTTGTTTTTATTTAGTTTACTTTATTTTGACTTTATTTCTGCAATTCTGCATATTGTGTCAGGTATAATAAAAAATTAACAAAGCAAAGCCAACTGAATGAATGGAAAAATAAAACAAAATAATATTTATATTTTTATTATTATTTTATTTAGGGTAGTTTTTCACGTTTTTTATATGATTCAAATTATATACCATCATGTTTATAAAAATTAATAAAGCAATAAGGGTGAATGAATGAATGAATGAATACACATAATATATTTTTATTATGTATTTATTTGTTGAATATAGATGGTTTGAGTAGATACTGTAAATTCAGAACCTGAACGTAAAAATGCGGGATTGTCAAATCCTTGGTCAAAATTTTGAATCACTTTTGCAGGATAGCCTTTTTTAATTAAATTGATTTTTTTGAGTATTTATTTGAATTTTTAAAAATGCAGGAACTCATAGACACTTTGCAAAGTTCAAGTCAAACTGCATATTTCCAATGGACAAAATGAATTAACTGGAATCAGATTTGAAGCGTTAAAATCCATCAACCATTTCCATTAAGTTTACTATGTTTTTTGGAATTGCAGGATTGTCAAATCCAAGAACCAAATTTCAAATTGCTTTTGAATGCCACTAGTAAACTCAAATAATAATTGTGGGAACTGGAATCCAAATTAAATGTAAAGTAAGTAACTGGGACAAATCAACCCAAATCAAGATGCTCCACTCTGGATAAAATCAAATGAAAAATCCAATCTAAACACCCATGTTTAGACATGAAATTAAGTGAAATGAAAAATTATCTAAACTGTAAATGATGCAATATTCTGCACTTTAAATCACTAATATAGCAACCATAAAACCATATAATGATTTATGAGCTACTCTCCTGATGATGCAGAAATTTTTTAAAAGTTTTTTGGCCCCTGGCTACGCCGGGGGCCATAAAACTTCTTTTCAAGGAAGAAGGAGAGGTGGAAAAGATAAACCATCAGTTTACTACACTATGTATTCATGTATTGCTATTAAGAATACTTGATTACAGTAGATTGTAGAAAATGCTAATAATAAAGTAGAATTATATATTACAATCTATCTTATCATTAGCGTCTTCTGAAATCTACTGTAATCAAGCATCTAAATTTTAGCCGTCCTAAAATGGAATAGGGTGATTTTTGAGAATGCCTATGATTCCTAAAAATTAGCACAAATCCACTCTATATCCTTTAGCATTCTTTTTGAGACACCAATAAATTATATTTATTTCAAATTCCTTGCAATTATGATTTGAAACTTGGTTCTTGGATTTGACAATCCCGCAATTTCAGATTTGTTAATTTTTACATGATGTCCATGATTTGATTGAAATACAGGAAATCTCAAATTGTACATAAGAATCCCACATTTCTGATTCATGTATCCCACATTTGTTTGCCAAGTTTTGTCTTTTGGTAGTTGAGTTATCTGCTCAAGGGATTTAAAATTTGCCAATTTAAATAAACCAAAAAAGTCAAATTAAATGGTTGATTTTATTAAATATTTTACTTTTCACTCAGCTGAGTTGCCTGCAAAAGTGATTCAAAATTTGGACCAAGGATTTGACAATCCCGCGTTTTTATGTTCAGGTTCTGAATTTACAGAAATTTTTTAAAAAAAATTATATATAGAAATCAAAATAGTATTTGGGTGTAGAATTTTATTAGGGGTTGGTTTGATGGTATTCCAGGACATTGCATTGAAATAGACTAATTAATTTCTATTGACAACATTTATGTTGACATTGGACCTGTACTAAATAAATTGCGGCAGGTAGAATATGGGAGCATTGTGACACAATTGGCTAGGAGGATTTTTTCTGGTGGAGCAGCCATCTCATAGGTGGTGGCAAGAATAACTGAACCCTGAATAATGTGCTCTATTGAGCTGTATCCAGGGGCAATTTTTCATGTCTAGTAAATGGTGTACTACATCCAGTTTTATTATCACATCAGACTGGTTGCAGGCTTCTTCTTTAAGCCACATCAGTACAAGAAGACCTAGGTAAACAATCAAGTGAAGTCTCTGCGCTGCAAACAGGGCAGAGAACTCACAAAATTTATTATATAGGGTACTAATTTTATTCTTAATGGAGATAGTGGTAAAGGTTTTTTCCATTGTTTTGGTATACCAGTTTTATCAGAGCACCAGGAGGCCCCAAAGTCTCTAAGAACGCCTACAACAGCCAGCATGACAGCAGCAGAACTATAGCTAAGCTTTGTTATTTTTTCATTATTTTTTAGGATAGTGATAGTGTGTGCTTGGTTGGTTAATAGAAACTGACTTCTTCTTGTCTTCTTTCCATCTCAGGTAGGTTTTGATACAGCATAGTTTGGATGAAATCCCAGACAAGCATGACAAAGAGCTTGCAGAAGCTAATATCCAGAACATACTAGTTGAGTTGCAGGTTGGGGGCCGCGGCCAAAGCCGAGACCCGTCATTTGGTGTTGTCTTGCTTTGGTTGGAGTGATGTAAGTTTTTCTTGTTTCATAGGATATTTTTTAATTTATTAATCATTTCAGAGGCAGCAGCTAGCGTCAGGACCAGCTGACGCCCTATGTGGGGGACATAGTTGCTGTAGAATGTTTGCAATATGTACGGTCTCAGATACTGGTAGACTTCTCCTTCTGTTTCTTCTAAATAAAAAAGTTAGTAAGATCTTTTTATTTATTTGATGCTTTATTTTTTACCTTCTTCTATAAATTTACTTGTTGCCCCTTTTACAGGGGCTGCTTCACAGGACTTGTCACTAGCTGGTTCCTGGTTATCTTCTGTTGGTTTTTGTTTCTTTTTATTTTTTAGCTGCTCAAACATCTTGGGGTCCTTTGACCACGCCTCTGCAGTTGCAAACCCCTGTGGCTTGAACTGTAGATCAGAAGAACATTTTTTGTACATTTAAGAGCCTGTTTTCAAGTTTGTTGGTAGTATTGAGAATCTTCTTCTTCATGGCCTTCACAGTGAGTTTGTCTAGTTTGTTGCCTTCTAACACCACCTCCTTTAGCATGTACTTTACCTTTTGATTAAACTCCTTGATTTTAGCCACCACCACATCCAATTCCTTTATCATTGCCTCCAATTCTGTCATGTTTTCCTTTTAATTATCCCAGCCCTTTTTATACCAATAAACTAACCCAATAAACTATATCTATTCTATTATAACTAATAGAGTTTAAATAAATATATCTTGATTTTACTTATGATTTTTTATTAGCTTTAAGTACCACTATTTATTTGATATTGATATTATGTATATTTATTTTATATTCAACCCATTAATAGTATCATGAATACCATATTTTGTTCAAGTACATGTTTTTTCCAAGTAAAACATGATTTGTTCCAAAATCAGTATGCCAAGTTCAATCCAAAGTACATATTTATTAAAAGATAGTCACTTTCACAAGTTATATGTAGATTATTTATTTTTGAGCATGTAAACCAACCCAATCTTAGTATCATGAACAAAATATTATGTCATGTATATGTTTTGTCCAAGTACAATATAATTTATTCTTGAGTTGATATGCCAAGTTTGACCCAAAGTACATATTTATTAAAAGATAGCCACTTTCACAGGTTATATGTAGATTATTTATTTTAGAGATATATGTGTTGTAATGGATTATTTAATTTGATTATATTGTTTTCTATTATAACTTTAATATATTCAAGGCGCTACAATAAAGCAATTTTAAAAACTACAAGTGTTACAGACCAACCAATTGGAATGGGTGTACATGTGGTGTCTTTATGCTTGGCTCAGACCAGACACACCTCAGTTAGTGCAGCCAGTTTAACTTGATGAAATAAGCCTGTTAAACAAAGACATGTCTTTTTTAACAGGCTTATTTCATCAAGTTAAACTGGTTGCACTAACTGAGGTGTGTCTGGTCTGAGCCAAGCATAAAGACACCACATGTACACCCATTCCAATTGGTTGGTCTGTAACACTTGTAGTTTTTAAAATTGCTTTATTGTAGTGCCTTGAATATATTAAAGTTACAATAGAAACAATAGAATTAATAATTATTAAAGCAGCCAAATTTAACTTATGGTATGATAAAATCAATCCCCACTTTATTTAAATGTAGATTATTTATTATAACTATAAAAACTTGTAAACATTAAGCCAATATAAATTAAAAATAAAAATCATTGGGGGTAAGTTTTATTGGGGCAATGGGATTGGGTGGTGAAAATTAGGTGGCAGACTGGGTTGAGGGGGCAGGACTTGATTGGTTGGTAGAGTTGGTGCTGGTCACCTGGGAGGATCAGATGGGGACTAGGGCAGCTAGAAGACCCAATAGGAATTGAGTGCCTTGATTGGCTTGGAGGAATTGATTGTACATGATATCATACTTCAACTCAGGGAGGACAATGATTGACTTGTACACCGGGGAGTCACAAAGTGGCATCTAGGGATCCTTTGGTGATTGGCTGTTGCTGAGAGCATTGAATGCCATCTTTGTAAACATGTCAGCAATCTTCTGACAGAGAAACAGCACTGAGGGGTTGTTGGCTGTACTAAGCACCTGGATGAAGGTTGTGGGGCTATGCTCACAGATGGTGTCTCCAATGTTGAAGAACAGCACATCACCCAGGTGAAGATTGGCATGTCCAGCAGGAAAAAATGAGACGTTGTGGCTATCTGCTTGTATTTTCTTGGAAGCCACTTCAGCACACTCCATTTGGTGACTCAGGAATATTTGAAATTTGGAATTGGCCAAGCTCCAGGTGGCAGGCAGGTCAGAGAGGAATTTCCTGTACCAGTAACCATTGGTGTAACTGGTTGTGGTTTGGTAAAATACAGTCCCTTTTTAGGAAACTGCAAGGAATGCACCAATTACCTTCCCCTGTTCTCCCTTCCTTTTGCCCTTGGGAGCTTTCTTTTCACTCAAAGTTCCATAATCATGGAACTGCAATGACAATTTATAATAGGATATAAATACAACATTGTCCAAAATAGAGAGCAGGCAGTGTGTGAGGATGGCACTAATTGCACGGTCATAGGGCAAATCAGATCTATCATACAGCTCATTGGCTGGCCAATTGGTCAGAATCAACACTGACTACAAGCCCATGCATCCAGAGCTGCACTGTGCAGCTGGCAATGAATATGTCCTGGAGCTCAAGTAGACAACAGACCTCAGTCAATTGGAGGTATGGGTCCTATTGCAGAAGGTCAAGAGTGAAGGAATAGACCTCTTTAATCTGAGAGTCAACCTGCTTCTTTGGCTTCTTGCCCAGCTTTGCACCACCTCTCTTCAAGAGGGCTTGGAACTCATGCTTAATCACTGCCTCAGTAAATTGAAGCCAAGTGGCTATTTTGGCAAAACTAACACCATTCTGATTGAGGCTCACAATCTCTTCTATCACCTCATTGGTTATGATTTGATGTTTTGGGGGTGCTTGAGGAATAAGGGAACCCAGATTAGAAAGAGCTTGCTCTGATTGGCCCAAAATTTCATGTGATGGCTGGATTGGATTAGAGGGGGCCACAGTTGCCAAGTCTCCAGAATGTGGCACAGGCACAGGTTGGGCCTGGTCTTGGGAAGCACCATATTGGCTATCAGAAAAGCCACTTGTGGATGGGCCTGGTGACACATACAACTCAGCCTCCTCCCAAATTGTATTAAATTGGGTGTACGCAGAAAACACGGTGGTTGTGCTCCTTTGCTCAGCAGCCTGAGCTTGGAGTAGCTCCTGGTACTGCTCCTCAACAACATCAAATTTATCTCCACTAGTGAAACTCATACTAACAAAAAGCAATAAAAATTCTATTCAAAAACAGAAAATCAAAGTATTTCTAGAAAATAAATTTTATTTAAGTGTGTGCTCCTTTTTGAGACATGCTCTCAGACATAAATGTCCAAATTTAGATGCACATACATTGAAAATAATGCTGTAATTCCCTGAATAGATTTTGGTGGATTCACTTATGAAATCCACTATTTCCAATTTGGATCCTAAAAATAATCAATATTTTTTAAAAATAGATGTTTCATGTTTGAGCTAATCACTTTTGTGACTAAACCTCATGTGTTCTCTGTTTGTATCATATTTGCCACACACTTGTTATCAAATTTGATGTAGAATACTTCAGGAAGTGACTGGATTGTGTGCTTTTTGGATTTGATTCCCATGTGTTTGCTATTCAATTTATGGAATTCAGTATTTGACTTTATTTTTGTTTTGTGATTGACTGTTTTTATTTTCTGGCTATAGTTAAATGGAAGATTTATTGAGTAATTTGACCTTTAACTGGTTCTAGTTGAAATTTGTTTTGTGACTGAACCTATGTGTTCTAAACTGACTAATATATATTTATCTCATGTAAATTCCCAACAATTTGGAAAGTACTTTAGCAAAATAAGGTACCAAGTTGGCAACTTGGAAAGCTGTGAGCGCTGTCACAATTGGATAGACTGTCATCATCAATCAAAAGACTTTGGTGTGTACGTCATAACATCCTAAATTACCAACAAGATATGTGAGTACATAGTATATACAGGTGTACATGGCTACAGACTGGGTGAAGTGGGGCAATATCAGCGTGGGCCAGGAGTACCACTTGGAGGAGTTGAGCTGCGCCAGCTCCTTGTAGTAGTACTCGCCAGATAGATTGTTGAATGGCCCATGCTGTTGATTATATTGGTGGCCCCCAATCCCTAGGCATGCTGTGAGGACAGCTGAGAAGATTAGATGATTCATCTTATGATCCTGGAAAAGGGCATACAAAGCTTAGTGTCCTGTTTAACTTCTTGTAGATAAAGTATTAAAAATTGATTTATGTGATACTGTAAATTCAGAACCTGAATGTAAAAATGCGGGATTGTCAAATCCTTGGTCCAAATTTTGAGTCACTTTTTGCAGGATGGCCTTTTTTAATTAAATTGATTTTTTTGAGTATTTATTTGAATTTTTAAAAATGCAGAACTCATAGACACTTTAAAAAGTTCAAGTTAAACTGCATATTTCCAATGGACAAAATGAATTAACTGGAATCAATTTTGAAGCGTTCAAATCCATCAACCATTTTAATTAAGTTTACTATGTTTTTTGAAATTGTGGGATTGTCAAATCCAAGAACCAAATTTCAAATCACTTTTGAATGCCACTAGTAAACTCAGATATTAATTGCAGGAACTGGAATCCAAATTTAATGTATAGTAAGCACACTAGGAAACACCAACCCAAATCAAGAAGCTCCACCACAACTAAAATCAAATGAAAAATTCAATCTTGATAACCATTTTTAGACATAAAAAGTGATTAAACTTTAAAATCATCCAAAACTGGAAAAGATACAATACTATACACTTCAAATCATGGATATAGAAAATCTGCTACTATTCAAGGCTAAATCAAGAGAAAACAACTACTCACAACTAAACCAATAAATCCAAATAAATACATACTAATCTAAAATATATTTTTTATTTTATTTTTATGGACTGTCAATTGCATTCCCAACCAGCTCCTGCACCAGCCCGCAGGGCAGCCTGTCCACGAGGGCGTCCCAGAGGATCCAAGAACAGACCCAGAACCCAACTCAAGGGGAGTCATGCCAATACACAGGCCTCCCAAGGTGTCAGTGCCAGCCAACCACCTCTCACATCCCAAGCCCAATCAACCAGCCTGAATCCCAGACAGAAGCCACTCTCAAGGCCTGCCACAAAAGTCTCCTACACCAGGGTCACCAGGAACACTGAGGTTACTTACACCTCCATTGTTTACCCAGTTGTCACCTGGCCCCACACTCTTGACCCAAGAGTTGCTACTTCCTGCCCCCACGTTTTTGATACCTCCTATCAGCCATTGGCCACAACTGAGGAGCCATCTGTGCCTGTGTCTTATGCCGCCATTGATGGCGCCACTGCAAGTAAGCAAGATCCCAGCTTCTACATGAAGGTCCCCATCCCCTGTGTTGAGCCTGGTAGCCAGGATGCCGTGGTACCTGCTAAGGGCCGGCGTTGGTTGACAGATAATGAGTGTGAAGCTCTCCTCAACTGCTTGAACGGGGGAATGGCAGTTTGGGATATTGCATCCCAATTTGGTGGCACAGCCAGATACATTGCCAACATCAACAACAAGTATGATAATACCAGGCAAATTGCCAAATCCACCATGGCA
The DNA here is from genome assembly GCA_014839935.2 of Entomophthora muscae. Taxonomy (NCBI): domain Eukaryota; kingdom Fungi; phylum Entomophthoromycota; class Entomophthoromycetes; order Entomophthorales; family Entomophthoraceae; genus Entomophthora; species Entomophthora muscae. The sequence goes on along the minus strand of QTSX02002512.1, from coordinate 21,496 downwards.
AAAAGACAGCCCAAACTTCTTCAGCCTATTCACATTGACACAATCAAGCAGTGGGTAGCCAAGGATTGCCACCTGGATACACTTGCTGTCCAATCAATGCTTGCCACAGAGTTTGGGCTTTATGTTTCCAAAACCCTTGTATACAAAACAATGGTTGATTTGGGCTTCTCCTGGAAAGTACTGGGTCTTTTGCTGTATAATAGAAACAGTGAAAAGACTATCAAGGATTGACACATTTATGCCAAGACATATCTGGCACTAAAGGAGACTGGGAATGTCCAGTTCTTTTATATTGATGAATTATTGTTTTCCTCCTCACTCAGGTCTAGGCATGGGTGGGTCAAGAAGGGGTCCAAGGACGGTGTAGCCCATTGTGCAGCTGTCTGTTCCCAGACCTATTCAATGGTTGCGCTTCTTGGTCCTCGCGGGTTGGACCAATACCAAATGATTAAGGGCTCCCATAACAGCAGAACATTTCTTGATTTTCTCCAAGCTGTCAAGGAGTACCTTTGGATAAATTACAGCAGCACAACCAACGTTGTTGTTCTTGATAATGTTGGGCTCCACAAAGTGGATCTGGTTATTTCTGAGTTCCCCCCATTGACAAAAACAGCCACACCTCCAGCCACCAACTTACTGATTGTCCAATGAGACTTCTCTTCCTCCTGCCATATTCCCCATTCCTGAATCCAATCAAGGAGGTGTTTGGTTGGATCAAAAATAAGGTGAAACAAGGCCTCCCTCAGGACACTGAGGATCTCTTCAACATTCTCAAGATCAGCTAATTTGCAATGCCACCCAATGTGGTGGCGGCTTTCTATGAGCACTCGGAATCCTTCCTCCCTAAAGCCCTGGCCTCCGAGCCAATTATATAAATGGGCGCTCTGGGTTTTATTTATTTTTATTTAGTTTGTTTTTATTAGGACTCAAAAATTATTATTTATATATAATAATGTGACATTTGATTGTATTATAGACATATAAGATTATGTAGAAAAGGTAAGTAAAATTAATTATACTAGGTATGAGGAATATATTTTTATTATAATGTACTGAATATTATTATTGGCTTTTGCACTAACAAATAAATAAATTAAAAAAAGATAGAAAATAATTAGTTTATTTAAATACTTGTGAATCCTTGATGGTACTTTGGCTTTTCTAAGCCACAAATTGGACCTTGCAGGTCATCATCTGATCCTTGTTATTTCAGTGCCACTATAGCCACACAACACAGAAACCAATGATTTTCATATATTACTTACTAATTAGTACTTAGGACGCAGGCCAAGCATATTGAATATGTTTATCAAATCATATTACAAGGGAAAGGTAATTTGAGTCCTAAACAATCATTTGTTTAGAATATAAGTGGAGCAGGCTGCATGATGTGGATAAATTCAATCCTTGTTGTTTGTTTATGTAATAAATGAACCTGTACTCAACGCGCTGGTAAATAAACAAATTTATAAATCATATTTTATTATTACACATGTTCACTTTATTAAACTGTCCCTTTATTGTTATTGACTTAATTATATATTACTATTATAATTTAAAAATTAAAAGTAAAATATTAAAATTAAAAGTAAAATATTAAAATTAAAATTAAAATATTAAAAGTAAAATTATAATTATAAATCTTAAAATTTAAATATTAAAGTTTAAATATTAAAAATTTAACTATTTTTATTAAATTGAGATTTATTCAATATTGAAATATTTGATATTAAAAATTTTAGTATTATAATTTGTATTATTAAAATTTTAATATTAACTTTTAGATACTAAATTTTCATAGTGAAATTTTAATATTACATAATTCAATCTTAAAATTTTAGTATTAAAATATAAAAAGTTAAAAAAATTTAATTTGCAAGGGGAAAATATTTATTGGGGGGATGGTAATTGCAAAGGGAATGTGATTATTCCAGGGAATTATACCCCAAAATTAAAATTTCAGCTAATGTGTCTAATTGGATCCACGTACTCTTCTGTACGTGATGGACAACCCTGGATGTGATTGCTAGAGGGGTGGCACCCTATACCCTGGTGGTTGTTGATTGTTTGATAAAAGTAAGGCGGTGAGTGAATCAATCAATAGGTTTTTTCAGGGGGCACATAGTGCCCAAATAACATTGCCAATGCAAATGAGTCATACAGGACATGCTCAACTGTCCTATATCCCCGCAGTGTCTTCTGTTGGTTGAGGGCTATGCAGCAAATATCCATTTGAATAGGTACATCCTTCAAATTTTTGATGTTGGTTTTTAATATGCAGTAAAGGAGAATTCCCAGGTATACTGTGACGTGGATTCTTTGCAAGGTATACTTTTCCAAGAACATGCATAATTTTTCAATGTTTGAACAAACCTATTGATATAGGATGTTTGGTTGATTTTGAAGAGGGTTCCAGGGGGCGCCCGACTTGAATCATCCCTCCAGGCCTCGGCAAACAAAATAAATAAAGGTTTAAAATTATTCACAAGGACTGCATCCCCAACTTTATTTGACAGTGCCTTAAATACTTCATTAAAAATTTTAGCTTTCAAATATTCAGTTCTAATTTGAAAGTCAGTTTTTATTAAATTCTTTTCATATTTGTTGATGTTTGTGAAGGGGAATCTTTGAATGCTTTTGTATATATATTCATCAAAGTTTAGTTTGATATCCCCACAAATTTCATTAATTTCTTTGAAGTTGATACTTGCTCCTATTTCATATGCTTCCCTCAACCACAGTGAGCACCCTGCAGGTGGTAAATATTCCCTATTTTTAGCTTCACTACTTGAAAAATTATTCTTATTCTGTTGAATTATTTTATTTATTTGTTTTTTATTTGTTTTACAGGGGCTACCAGTGACTGGTAACCCCCGTAAAACCAACTCAGTGTATAAGCTGCAACTTCCGCGACCTCATCCCCATTCCTGGTGATGACTAAAATAAATATAAGTAAAACATAATAAAGACTTACTAATTGTTTCCCCCGTGGCCCCCTTAGCCACAGGCACCACTTGGGCAAACTTCATGAGTGTTGGCTGCTCTTTGTTAATTTTCCTGGGCTTAATTTTTCTTATTTTTCTTGCAACTTTTGCTTCCTCTTGATTTTCATTTGATAAAGTTTCTGTATTTTGTGAAGTGCTCCTGCTTCTTTCTTGTGTTTTGTTTTTGTCTGTTTCCATTTGATTATTTTCCTCTTCATTGGTGTTAATTTCCTTTGGAACTTCATTTCCTTTGATTAGTTTGATCTTATTATTTTCTTTGGCCCCCTGCCAGAACTCTCACAAATTTTAGGCTGCATTGTTGAACTTCAGACTTGATAGAATTGTTCCCTGGAGATTTAGTAATGCTTCTTTATTCTTTTTGTCTATAATATTTCCTAATTTATTCATAGCATCTTCTTTTGACTGGATTAGTGGCTGGCCCTCCTTACCCAGCTTTCCTGTCATTATTTCCCTGATATTTTTTTCAATTTCAACAACCTTTTGTAGGTGTACTTCTAATTTGTTTATCAAGTTATAGATAGTTGACAGTTTGTTTGAATTCCATCAAAAAACTGTTTTTATAGTACTATCTTCAACACATACATATTTTTCATCACCATAATAAATTAAAGACAATAAACGTAAATATTGCATTAAAATATTGTAATTAGACGGCAACTCTTGATATTTTGATGCTATGTGTATAACTCAATGCATTTTGTTTAATAAAATCCATCGTAAATGTGGCTTTTTATTATAATTTAAAATAAATTGACTGTGTTTATATTAGAGAGCCATTAACGCTTAGTACAAATATTGATGCATAGTGAATTTTACAGTCTGTATATTTACCTATTGGTAATAATTCTATAAACTTTTTAGTTGGATTTTGCAAGTTAATAATAATGTAATGTGTTAATAGAATACTGTTTATTGTCATTAATTGGCTGATTTTCTTTGCTTTGGTGATTGTGCATTTTCTGATATTTACACACTAGTATCCAATTGGTTGGTTTCACATCCTATTGCCTGTGTGATTTGATGTGAAACCAACCAATTGGATACTAGTGCGTAAATATCAGAAATTCACAATCACCACAGCAAAGAAAATCAGCCAATTAATGACAATAAACAGTATTCTATTAACACATTACATTATTATTAACTTGCAAAATCCAACTAAAAAGTTTATAGAATTATTACCAATAGGTAAATATAGGCTGTAAAATTCTTTATACATCAATATTTGTACTAAGTGTTAATGGCTCTCTAATATAAACACAGTCCATTTTATTAAATTATAATGGAAAAGGCCAAGTTTACAATGGATTTTATTATAAAGAATTCATTGATTTATGCACATAATATCTAAATATCAAGAGTTGAAATCTAATTGAAATATTCTAATGCAAAATTTACATTTATGGTCCTTAATTTATTATTGATGATGAAAAATATTCATGCAAATAATTTATATGTTACCACATCAAATTTACAACACATTTTTTAAATATGGGAAATGCTAACAATATAAAAGAAATATTGTTATTTGTAAATTGAAAGAGAAATATTATTTTTAATAAGTTGTCACAAAGAAAATTTTATTTTACTCATCAAAGGACAAGAAGGGGAGGGAATAGGCAGAATAAACATTGCCTTCATCTGCACCTGTGAAAGGAACAGCATCAGAGATAGTGGGGAGGGAATGGGTGGTGGTTTGGGAGTCAGGGTTGGAAGGCAGGTGGCTTGATGGGGGGGTTGGGGAGGCAGGGTTTGTTGAATGGGAAGGGGCAGCAAGAGCTGATTGCTTCAATTGCTCAAATTCTTCCTCTGTCACAAATGTGGGCTTGACAAAACAAATATATGGGTATGGGGGGAGGCAGGAGACCTTTCTGGTTTTATCACTTGCATAGAAGATGATGGGATCTGATAGGTCCTGGATAAACACAGAAGGGAAAAGCTCATACCCCTTCTCAATTTGAGAGCACAGTTCATTGTAGATGGCAGGCTTTGAGCGCCTGAGAGCAGAACCAAAATTGTAAAGACATAAATCTGAAAGATGCATGCCAGTGTAGTTAGTGGGATAGAACCAGCAGGTATACCCTGCAGCCCTTATTTCTTGGGTTGCCCATTCCCGCTGCTCCATCTCCACACTCAGTACAACTGTGTACATGGTGTGTTGGGTAGCCCACTTGTCCAGCATATCCTTGAGCTCTGTCTGTTAGGCATACCCATCTGTTATGTTTGACAATGTGGAGTAATAATTGACACCCAATAGGGAAACTGCCAACAAAACCACAAAAAATTGATACAGGATTGGGCTGCACTTGTATACATCAGATTAGATGTGCTTTTCCCCAAAGTCTTGAATGCTTGCCAAAATCTTGGCATATGACAAAAAAATGATGTCATTACAGGCCCTTATTGCACTTCCTTTTATAAAATTAATTATTGTTGCATTATAGGGGTTGGTATCCATCAGACTGGGGCCGCTGAGAGCCTGATTGAATAAGATTCTGGCAGCAACCACAACTATGTGCATCCACAAATTCACTGTTCTCTTATTGGGGAAAATGCTGTGGAGTCCCAGTTGGAGACAGACCTGGACCAGGGGCATCCATGGGTCACGCTCCATAATAGCCATCATGAGAGGGTGGGCTTTTTCACCTTCATTTGAAGTACATGCACCAGTTGGGGTCTTCAATTGAGGGGGGGCACAATTGGTGTGGGCTTGCAGGCTTGCAGCCACAGTGGACTTTTCAAACCCTATTGCGGCCACAATTTCCCCAAGGGACATAAGCATCCCTTGCTTTTCAACCATTTCAAGAACAATCTCTGGGGTGATCAATTTTCTTCTGCGTCTTGCAGGCTGATTAGCTGGAGGAGGGATGTGTCAATCTTGGAAACTGGACAGTGCCATCTGATTGGCGGTTTCAGGATTCTGGGTCCCTGGGTGACCCCGTGGCTCACTTGGTCAATTCCAGGTGCTATTGTTGATATGCAATCTGGGCTGGCAGCTGCCTGTACGTGATGGGCAAACAGGGCCATGCTTTAGGATGCAGGAGAAATAACACACTCCTGGGTAGTACTTGGGGAGGGGCATGCGGGTTGGGAATGACCATAGAGGGAGGCTTCACTATTGGAAGACCCAGTGTAGCCCTGCATGATTTTGTCAAAGCCAGGGAACAGCTCTTTTACTTGGTTGTTATTGGAAGAAGACATAATAAATTTTTATTAAAAAGTTAAACTCAAAAAAGAGTAGTGTATATTTTAGTCAATTTTATTGTTAAGTATGTTAAGCTACCAAATATTATGATCTAAATTTTAGCCGTCCTAAATTGGAATAGGGTGATTTTTGAGAATGCCTATGATTCCTAAAAGAATTAGCACTTTTCACTCTAGATCCTTTAGCATCCTTTTTGAGACACCCATAAATTATATTTATTTCAAATTCCTTGCAATTATGATTTGAAACTTGGTTCTTGGATTTGAAAATCCTGCAATTTCAGATTCGTTAATTTTTACATGATGCCTATGATTTGTTTGAAATACCAGAAATCTCAAATTGTACATTTGAATCCTGCATTTGTTTGCTGTGTTTTGTCTTTTGCTAGTTGAGTTATCTGCTCAAGGGATTTAAAATTTGCCAATTTAAATAAACCAAAAAAGTCAAATTAAATGGTTGATTTTATTAAATATTTTAATTTTCACTCAGCTGAGTTGCCTGCAAAAGTGATTCAAAATTTGGACCAAGGATTTGACAATCCCGCATTTTTACGTCCAGGTTCTGAATTTATAGTACGCTGCAATGTAGTCCTCAATTGTTCCTGCCATTTTGAAAGTTTGAAGTTCTGTCATGATCATCACATTGGAATCTTTCATGGCAAACTTTTCAAGGAAGGCGGTTTTGAACATGTCCCAGTTTTTATTTTGGTCAGGGTGTTGATCAAGCCATTCACTTACAAAACAAGAGGCAGCTCCCGTGACACGGAGGGAAACTTAGCTGGCCCAGAGTCTGTGGGGGTAGTCCACTTGTGTGAAATTGCTTTGTGTGCTGTTGATCCAAAGACTTGTGTTTTCCTGGTGTAACCCTGAAAAGGTCCCAATTTCTGCTGAGTGTATGCATTGAAATACAATGTTAGGTATTTTGGGCTGTTGTGACCCTGTTGTGGTTAGAGTTGTGTGTAGTAGTCTGAAGGCTTTGAGAGCATTGTATTGTTTAATAAGCACAATGACATTGTTGTAGAGGGAAAAGCCTGCAGGAATGTCTTGTACTTCTTTGTAGTCTCTCCAGCAGTTAGGGAGTACCATTATGTGGGTCTTTTTCTTGTGAGGAATTTTTCCTTTGAGTTGGGTAGTGTTGAAACTGAGCCAATGAGGATTCAGCTTTGGAATTGGGGAATACAACAGTCCAATAGAAAGGACAGAATAATAAGAATAAGGTATTGTTTATTGTAGAATATTGCAATTGATATACCATACGGGGAAAGCCACAAGGCCACAAGGGGGTGGCATAGTGGGAAGTTCCATGTAAGGTTCAAAGCCAAGGAATAACTTGTGCGGGGATCAGCAAGTCAAATTGGTAGCGCTACTAATTAGGATGAAGTACCCGCCATTTGATATTGCCATCAGATTAGTTCATGTTGTTAGATACGTCAAGGGGCAACTCATTGAGCGCCCCCTGTGTATTGTAAGATATGTTAGCAGGCACATCTGGAAACTTGGTTGCAACACCCCCCTTGCCCCCTGCTTGTTGTCAGACACCAAGACTGGAGTCTGCGGAAGGTCTGGGAAGGTCCGCACAAACAGCTTTTGTGTGAGGACGGCGCGGCAGGGGCGCAAGCAATCATGGTGAAGCTTCTTGATGTTTCCTTGGGCATCTTCAAGTTGATAAGTGTGATTGTCATAGACTGTAGCTATCTTGAAGGGCCCTAGGTGGTTAGGCTCCAACTTGGCAGAATTGGGATTGAGGATGTAGACGGGGTCACCTACAGTGTATCTAGCTTTGAGGTGCTTTATCCCTCCTGCAATCCGCTTGTGTTTGATTTCCCAGGCTTTGGCATGACATTGATCTAGGGATGGAGTTGTTACTAGGGGAGGCTTGTTGGGAACCTTGGACCGTAGCTTTCCCTGTTCAACCCCTTTCAGACTGTCAGATGTCCCAAAGGCCAGGGTACCGGGGCTGAACCCTGTGCCCCTGTTGATTCTTGCTTGCAGGATAAGTAGAGCGGTGGGCAGGTGTTCAGTCCATGTGGTGTTAGGGTGCTCTTGTGAGAGCTTGGCAATCAATTGAACCAGTGAGTCATTTAACCGTTCCACACGTCCATTGGCTTGAGAATGATAGGGAGTTGTAACTATATGTTAGAGTGCGTTCTTGGTGCAGTATGCCTTCATGACATGTCCAACAAGTTTGGGGCCGCCATCTGTGATGAGACGTTTGGGTCGCCCAAAGTGGGCCACAATTTCTTTGCCAATGAAGCGGGTGATGGTGGTGGTGGTGTAGTTGGTTGTTGCCCAGGTCACTGGCCAGCAAGTGAAGTAGTTGATGGCAGTGATAATGTACTTCTTTCCCAGTCTGTCTTTGGGGAGTGGCCCCACAATGTTGAGGGCCCACTGCTTGAAGGGTTCCATGGCCTTGATGGGCAGGACAGACTTGGGGGTGCAGGTTTAGACGTGTTCTTTTTGCACAACACACACGTTTGAGGAGGCCCAAGATGTCTTGATGCATGTGCAGCCACCAAACCTTCTGTTTCATGATCTTGAAGAGGTTGCGCCCTCTGATGTGACCCAAGGTTTGGTGGTAGTGCAATATTGTGTCCCCTTGTTGCATGGTGGGAATGTAAGGCGTCTTCTCATCTGTCTCTGCCTGGCGGCAGACGTTACTAGCATTAATAGTGAACTTAATTTTGTTGTCCTTCAACTTGGAGATGGTGACCAAGTTAAGGCCTTGGTAGTGAGTTGCCTCAGGGCGGAGGTAAAGCATGGGCCAATCTGGATCCAAACCATTGTCCCCAGTGATAGACACTACGTAGAGTTGTAAAAGGGCGTCAGCTGTGACAAGTTCCTTTCCAGGCTTGTACTTGATGCACAACTGGTAGGGGGATAAACGCTCAACCCATCCTGCTTGGCGGCGTATCAAGTGGGACTGTGTGTTGAAGTACTGGAGCGGCTTGTGGTTTGTCAGAACGCGGGATGGGAAGGTAGCTCCTTCCAGGTAGCAGCGCCACTTCTCAACGCAGTGTACAATGGCTGCCAATTCTTTATCATGGATGGGGTAGTGTTGTTCTGAGTCAGTAAGTTTCCTGGACTCATATGCCACGGGGAGGAAGATGCCATTTTCAGTTTCTACCCTTAGCACGCCCCCTATGGCCCTGTCAGAGGCATTGGTCTTGAGTTTGTACTGTCGGTTTCAATTGGAGAACTGCAGTACTGGTGCTGTTGTGAGCCTTTGCTTCAACGTCTCAAAGGCTCAATCTCTGACGGGGGTACAATGGAAGCGCAGTTTGGTATTGAGGAGCTCAGTGAGAGGTGCAATTAGTTCCCTGCAATTGGGAATGAACTTGTGTATGTAGGCAACCATGCCTAGGAATGTCTGCACCTGGCTCACATCAGTGGGGGGCAGCATGCTGGTGATTGCCTTGATTTTGGCAGGGTTGGGCTTTATCTCTTTGGAAGAGATGGTGTGCCCAAGGAATAACAGCTCTGACTTGAGAAACTCGCATTTGGAGGGTTTAGCTTTTAGCTGGTTTTTCCAAAGGGTGTCGAGGACAGCACAGAGATGTTGGAGGTGCATGGTTTGATCTTGACTGAAGACAATAATGTCGTCAAGGTACACAACCACACATTTTCCAATCAGTTCCTCAAATGCTTTGTTCATCAACATGGCAAAGGTGGAGGGAGCATTGGTCATTCTGAAGTTCATGACGCGACACTCAAACAACCTGTAGCGCGTGTGGAAGGCAGTTTTTGCCTCATCCCCTGGTGCAATGCGGACCTGGTTGTACCCTGCAGTGAGATCAATCTTTCTAAAGACCTTTGCACCTACAAGTGTATCAAACAGGCTGTCAATCAGAGGCAGGGGGTACTTGTTCTTAACCGTCACCTCATTTAGGGCGCGGTAGTCTGTGACCAGGAGAAGGGACCCGTCCTTCTTAGCTACAAAGAAGACAGCCCTGTATGAAGAGAGTGAGGGGCAAATGAAGCCCTTATCAAGCGCGTCCACAAGGTGCTGGTGGAAGGTTTTATCTTCCTTTGGTGTAAGACAGTATAATGGTTGTGCTTTAGGTAACAATCCTTGAAGTTGTACAGCGTGCTGGATCTCCCGGGGAGGAGGTAGTTGTTCAAGTGTCTCACTGAATATGTCCTTGTACTCCTCAAGGAGTGCAGCGAGCGCTGGTGGTGGTGAGGTAGTCAAGGGAGGGGCCACAGACAATTCAGCGTGGATAACTTTGACTGAGAATTGATTAAAGTCTAGTTTCCCCCCTTGAAATTGTACAAGCCTGTCTCTGTTATTCTGAAAAACACAGTATCATGGAGTAACTTGCTCATTTCCACAGGGTAAATCTGGAACCCCACCCCATTTCTGTTGAGGGTGATGACAGAGGTATCCCAATTGATGTAGGGACAGTTGTGCGAAAGCCAGTTGATACCAGAAATTACGTTGTGGCTGAGCCCTGCCAGGATTGGCCCAGAGAGCTTAACCTGGATGTTCCTCATTCTCACAGAGAAGGGTACCGTCTTGTGGGTGATGGCAACTCTGCGGGAGTCAGCTACTTGTACTTCTTTGAACCTGCTGAGCACTTGGTCTAATTGCTGAGAGTCAGCAAACGCCTGGTCCACCATAGTGTGGTTGGGCCCAATATCTATCAGTAAATTGTGGGTGTTCCCACAAAAACAGAAGGGATAGGACAAGTGTGTTACTTTATTTGAGTAGTGGCTTGCTTGCAATACAGGGTTGTTGCTGTGGACTTGAAAGACGTCCAGGGTTTTGACTTTGTGAATATTGTAGTTGCAGGGATTTTTTGTGAGCAGGGACTGAGAGGATGGGTCAGGTGGGGTTGCAAGGCCTCTTGTTGCTACAACCCCCAGGCTTTTCCCTGATCCTCAATCTGTGCTAGCTGAAGCTCCCCCCTTGCAGGGGTGTTTAGTCCCATTATCCTGCTGACAGGGCTGGCGGTGGCCTACTTGATTATGGCCATTGCCAGGTGTGGTACGTGGTTGGGATGGAGCGTCACTGGTATGGCGGAAGCCCATTGAGGCCTGGTTGTTAGCCTCCACAATTGCCTTGTAGCAGTTATCAATGGAGGTGCAGCGACCTACGGGGACCCACTTGCAGATATGGGATTTTAACCCATTGATGATGAGAGTGAGTAACATTGCATTTCTGTTGTTCATGGCTTTAGGGGCAGCAGCAAGAGCTTGTTGCCAGGTGACAAGGTACTCAGGAACGGAACCAGTTTGTTTGATTGCTAGAAGAGGAGTTCTCACAACAATGGGGAGAATGTTTTTCTGTAGCGGGACTTGGCGGCGTCTCAGAATGCTGCCCAGGTAACGTTGAGTTCTTGACTAGCCCAGTTGGTGAACCACACAGCGGTGGGCCCCGTGAGGCAACCAGACGCAGTGGCAACCCACATGGGCTCAGGGACCTGACAGATGCAAAGGCGGGTTTCATTAGATTGGAGCCAACTGATGATGTTGCCCCCTTTGACGCCACCAGCAAAGGATTCTAGCTGAAGGTTGAGCATGCGCTGGGACAGGTCTGACTGGGGCAGGGTGACGCTGGCGTCACGCTGCCTGAGGCGGAGCCAATTGTACACGCTGGTGAGAACTAGCTGGTCTTGATAGATGACGTACTTGTTGGGGATGTCCCCCTTGGGGATTGGCAGGAAGGTCTCTTGTTGGGGAGTAGCCATACGGCCTGTACTCTGTTTTTTATTGTGGGGGATTTTGTTTTAGGTAGGTTGTAAACCTACCGCTGCTACCACTGTTGCAACTGAACCAATGAGGATTCAGTATTTGGAATTGGGGAAGACAACAGTCCAATAGAAGGACAGAATAATAAGAATAAGGTATTGTTTATTGTAGAATATTGTGATTAATATACCATATGGGGAAAGCCACAAGGCCACAAGGGGGTGGCATAGTGGGAAGTTCCATGTAAGGTTTGAAGCCAAGGAATAACTTGTGCGGGGATCAGCAAGTCAAATTGGTAGTACTCCTAATTAGGATGAAGTACCCACCATTTGATATTGCCATCAGATTAGTTCATGTTGTTAGATACGTCAATGGGCAACTCATTGAGCGCCCCCTGTGTATTGTAAGATATGTTAGCAGGCAAGTCTGGAAACTCGGTTGCAACAGTAGGTATGGATAATCTACCTGTGCTACCACTGTCATGTATATACTTCTGGGAAGTATAATAAACAAGATAAATGGGAAAATTTAGAAGATAATGATACTTTACTGAATATGAATATAAGATAATATATAGTATCATGGAAAGCCATATACTGTACATGTACGTCATGGGAGTCATGGGGCTTATCTGAGTAATGTTCCTCATAAGTCACGAGGCTTATTAAAGTTGTGTTCCACTTAGGATCTGGATTGTTTGATCCCCGTAATAGATGGTTGACTTATAGTAGTGCCACCAACTTTTTGGTTGGTCAGTGAACCATTTGATGACCTGTTTGGTGATCTACTTGGGGTGTTAATTCCTCAAGAGGGAGTAATCAAAGATGTTGTGAAACTTATAATATCCACAGGGAGATGCCATAACATATTTGATCACTTCCTCTTGGTAACTATTTTCCCCCAAGAAATGACTCAACTATTGAGTAGAAGACGTCCCTAAGACTCAATCCAGTTATTACATTAGGATCAACCTCTTAATTTTCCAAGGGAATATGACTCTCCCAGACTAAATGATATCATGATCTACATATACATCATATGGCATATCAATAATCAATGAAATGCTCTTTTTCTATTACAATAAAGATAATGGCTCTCATTTAAATATTCCCCTTATTACATACTATATATTTTCAAGAAGTATATACTTGAAATTTATATACATTTATTTAATATGCTTAACTTTGAAACTGGTTTATAACAATTCTAAATTCTAAAAAGCAAGGATTTTCTGATAAAATATGTACTTAATATCTCACTCAGGCTTCATTAAGTATACTTCAAACTATAAAAAGTTATCAATTTTTTTAACAAACTTACATTGTTTTGGTTGTACTCTCACAGTATCTGGTCAGGTTTTGACCGAACTTAATCTTTGATCCAAATAGTTTAAAATTGATCAAAACAATCTGAAAACACAAACAAGCCAATAGAGTAATTTTCAAACCTGTTGAGATAAAAAATCTCAGTCTGAAAATGAGATCAAAGTGGATTCAAATCTACTATTTTAATATAAAGTCCTTTGATTTTTGGTCTTGTTTTTAGCAAGAGTTGTTTTTGTTTTTAGACTGAGATTTTTTGTTTGTCTCAACAGGCTTGAAAACTACTGTACTATTTCAGTTAAAATCAAAATAAATTTGATTCTGGATAAGAATAATATGCTGACATATTGAACATCAAATACTGTAAAATAAGGGATAAAAAGACAGGCTATAGATTTTAAGGTGAATTAGGTTTTAAACCCACTTTCAAATCTTTGCTAAGCCAATTTTGGTTTTTGGGCAAACTCAAATCTGATGCCACAATGCATTTCTTATTAAAATTTTAGTCTGGTATAAGCATTTTTATAAACAAAATATTCAACAAAAATAAAGAAATTAGGAAATATTATAAATTCTTGATATCACAAACCTTATATAAAAACATCAAAGCTACAATTTTTGACGTAAATATTGCTTTTAAGAATTTATTTAAATAATGACAAAATATACTGAAAAGAAAAATGAATTTTCTTGATATTACCAATTTTGCACTTAGATAAATTATCTTTGATAACCAACAATTAAAAATGATGATTTTGCTTAAAAAATAATGTTTGATGTGAACTTTATTCTACAGGCCAAAAAATTATCTTTTGCTACAAAGATTTTAAAGACAAAGCCAAAATCTAATTGATAGTAGGGTTGAGACGGGCATCAAAATCTACACAATTGGTTTTGTGACCAAGCTTTGATTGGCACAATTGGTTTTGTGACTTTGTCAGTTGAGCACAATTCATTTTGTGAGCTTCACGTCACATCACAATTCATGCAGATTGTTTTTGTGTTTGTCAGGAAATCCTGATCTATCATGGTTGACTGATCCATATTCCCATCACTAAAGCTATTGGCTAACAATAGACGGGCCACAGCCAGGTCAAGACCTCTATTCCAGAATGCAGAGAAACTATATCAAGGCTATTATAGTTTACAACCCATAAGCTTCTATAATTAGATGCTGGGCATTCTGGATCCTGAAATAGATGCAAACCCGCCCTATGAAATAAAGACAGGAAAATACAACATCCTGTTTCACCAAGAAATGGGACGGAAGACTGCCAGTGCAAGTTTGTGCATTACTCTGAGCACAAGACAGGACCCGGCCCTATGGATGTCAACTTAGTTGACCCCAACTAAGTCAAGGGATACCTAGGCTGAAGAGGATAAATTAACAGCCTAGTATATTGCCTCATTTCAAACCCTTATTCAGGTTTGGAATCCAACTCTGGGGGTGAAACTAGTAGTTTGGGGATGATAGGCTAGCTAGTAAGAGTTATCCGCAGCTAGATGCTAGTCTGGCTGCTACCTTCACGCTATAAAAAGCCCTTCCAAGATCACTTGGAAGGCAGACAATTATTAGCAAGCAACATTACTACTAAGCCAAATAGTAGTAGTGTCAAGTACAATAAGAGCGTATTATTAATACTTCCAGAATCCTGCCAAACCACCACAGATGGTGTTGCGTCCCAAAGACCACAGGACTCTCCCTTTACTTGGCTCAAGCAGCAACAGAACTCTGCCAGGTGCTGCAATCACACACTGATTGGAAGCACATCTGTCATCATACAGATATCCCAATCCCAACTTGCATAATATCCTTAATAAAAACAACATTTTTTCTCCTTCAAGAACATGAAATCTTGACAGTGTTTTTAGGGAGCAGTACACAATTTTGACTGCCACATTTTGTGCCCTGCTCCAAAAGTCACAAAACAAATGTGCATGAATTGTGATATGACCAAGCACAATCTCATGTGGTTTTGTGTTATGTCAAATCATAAGTATGTAAGCTATTCCTTTCAATTCAAGTAGGTATTTATAATGTTTACATTGGTGTTTTAATATAATCATCTAAAGCAAACTGTGGTACAATCAGATTTATTATTGTGAGATAATGGCCAGTTAAGCTTTAATAAATTCAATTTAAAAAATAAAATCCCATAACTGGACTTCCTCTAATTTTACATCCTGTGCCTTGCACAAAATGACACCATCTGTTTCATCCTTGAAGACCATTCTAATTTTACATCATGTGCCCCTTCACAAAAAGAAATCATCTGTTTCAACCATGAAATCCATATTCCTTTTATTATCTAAACAATTGATTGAGACACAAATTGTGACCTAATCTAAAAGTTGTGACACAGTCAAAAGGATTGTTTTGTGAACCTATCCAAAACATCGAGAAATGGTTTTGTGACACTTTGTTAACTCAATTTGCTGTTACCGTCCCTTCCCTAATAGATAGTAAAGAACTTGTTAAAATTACTTTATTTATGTGTATAAAGGGTCTCCGCGCGAACGCGTCAACCCCACTACCAAAGATTGTCCAGTTGAGTCAGCCGAAGCTGATCATACGAGGCCCCTAACTGAGGTGCAATGTTTTGATGCTCTCGCAGCCATAACCCCTGAATGATCAGGCCATGACCCTGGCAGGTAAGTACTGATTCCAATCGACAGAGGCAGACCCTATCAAGCTTTGTTATATTCGATTTGTGGTGTTTCAAAAACTATAAGTAAATCGAATTCGGGCTCATTTGAGGATTCAAGCCATCTAATATATATCCGATTCAAATAGAAGTATAAATGCTAGTTTTATTTAAAGATAGTTAAATCCCAGATTTCAATTGTTTGATTGGCTCGCAATGATTGTTTATTAAGGTGGGTGTATCAGATAAATATACAAGTAATCAGGTTCTATTATGTAAAAGTACATCATTCAAATTAAAACCTTAGCAGAATAAAACTAAAATAAAAATAAGAGAAGTAATAAATTGATTTTCTTTAAATTATGATTGCCTAGATAAGTGTTTTAAAAGATTCAGGCCACAATAATACTGAAATATATCATCTTAGTTTTTCTAGATGCTGAGAAACGAAATAAAGGATTGTAACAAAATTCACAAGATTGAAGATCACAACTCAACGCAATCAAATCAACTTCACTTCAAAAATTAAAACTACCATATCTCTGTAAATGCTGAAACAACTTTGAGGTTCAATAGCTCATTGTGAAGCTATAGTGTATTCTATTTTTAACACCAAATACAAATATTAAAATATGACTAATATCTTGTTTGCCATTATAATAGATTTAATAACAATACTATTGTGGTACTTTTCAGAGCTGTTGAGATAGACAAACCAAAGTCAGGTTAGAACGAACTAAAGTCACGCATAGAACAAAATATAAATGATGCAAGTATTTTATGTAGCATCAGTGGACAAAGATGTATTAATATTTTTAATATGACACAGCAAACATCAGTTAAAAACATAGCCACACTTGAAGTCAATGATATACAATTAACAACACAAAAATCAAACTTGTGCATGGATATTCCAGATTCTGAAAGGAATTCAGATATATATTATTTATGCATAAAAGGCATACTAATAACACAGAATCATCAAAAAGAAAGCGCATAAAAGTTGCACACAATGCAAAAAAAACCAAACAAACAATGCTGAATTTTCACTTCATTTTGAATAAAACTCAAAAAAGGAAAGATAAATATTTGCAGATAGTATAGTATATTTTATTTAGAAAATTAGGGTATCAAATTTTAAAATCCAGTTTCTTAATTAGATCAATCAAATATCTGCTAGTAATTTTCTAATATAACTTAAAACATACTATCAAGGAGCTGGGTGTACTGGTATTCCAGCTGTTGTCAACACACATAACATCCAGTCATCACCTGGTTTAGTGCCAATCCAATATTTAGTTCAGCATTCCAGAAATGGCAACAAACCAATATCACATGACTTGTCCAAGTATTCAGCGATCTGAATCCAACTCACATATGACCTCCCCTATCTTTAATCCAACTTAAGTTCTGCCACAGCGCAAGCTATATAAGTCTAAAGTATTATCCAATAAAATATGCTTCTTTCTTCTCTAAATCCATATTCAAAGCTCCCCCAAAAGTTGCTCCTCATCAATACTAAAACCACAGACAAATATATACAGTAGTTTTCAAACCTGTTGAGATAAACTTAAAATTGCAGTCTAAAAACAAGATCAAAAATTAAGGAATTTATATTAAATTACAATAGATTTGGAGCCACTTTGATTTCATTTTTAAAGTGGGATTTTACGTTTATCTCAACAGGTTTGAAAACTACTGTATATATCTTTTTTTAATAACTTATTGAGCTTTTAAATAGGGTTTCAAGTGATAGTGAGTTTCCCTTGTTGAAACTCAGTACCAAGAGCTTATAGCAGATAGTGTTACAACTGAACCAATAATAGTTCAGTATTTAGATTGGGAAGACAGCAGTCCAAATAGAAAGGATAAGAATAGGAGTAAGATGTCTTTATTTTAGGAATAATACAACTGATATAGTAGTTTTTAAACCTGCTGAGATGTCAGGAATATTCCTGACAACACTCTTTTACAAGACAAGATTTTGGGCACAATTTATCTCAAAAGCCAAAACAAAAAATTACAGCAGTTCCCCCTATTGGGGAAACTGCCGCAAAACAGGAAGGCTTTGAAAAAGAGATTAAAAAGCATGTCCTTCAAAATCCGGCTTTTATAGGCTGTCCACAGGCCGCACGGCTGAACGCCAGGCGTCTGCCGGCCGCATGCTGAGCCAGCCAGCCAGCAGGGGAGAGCGCATCCCCCACAGCGGGGCCGTCCACCCCATCCAGATGAGGAAATTGACCAATCAGGAATCCAAAAAAGGAAATTTCCCCAAGTCCAAAAATGGGGGGAATTGCTGCCCAAATTTGGAATCTACCAAATTTGAAGGGGGTTGACAAGCAGCCCAGCACAACAATTAATGCATCAACTGCAGAAGTTAAATTTGAATACATGAAAGTGCCTGAAGATGCTCCAAATCCATGTAATGCCAAGGTTAACAATTCATTGCTTGCCAAACCACTTCAATCCCAATCCAAAATTGGAATTTCAGACAACACCAAGTGTTTGGGGTTCCCTATCCAATGCTTTGTACTATTCATGCCCCACTAAGGATGATAGTATATAGTAAATCTCAATCACTTGATGGTAGTTTGTGCTATCATTGAGTGAAATTACCCCTCAATAGTACTGTGAATTCAGAACCTGAACGTAAAAATGTGGGATTGTCAAATCCTTGGTCCAAATTTTGAATCACTTTTGCGGGCAACTCAGCTGAGTGAAAATTAAAATATTAAATAAAATTAACAATTTAATTTGACTTTTTTGATTTATTTAAATTGGCAAATTTCAAATCTCTTGAGCAGATAACTCAACTAACAAAAGACAAAACTCAGCAAACAAATGCGGGATACATGAATCAGAAATGTGGGATTCTAATGTACAATTTGAGATTTCCTGTATTTCAAACAAATCATAGACATCATGTAAAAATTAACAAATCTGAAATTGCAGGATTTTCAAATCCAAGAACCAAGTTTCAAATCATAATTGCAAGGAATTCAAAATAAATATAATTTATGGGTGTCTCAAAAAGAATGCTAAAGGATCTAGAGTGGATTTGTGCTAATTCTTTTAGGAATCATAGGCATTCTCAAAAACCACCCTATTCCATTTTAAGACGGCTAAAATTTAGATCATAATATTCAGCAGCTTAACATACTTAACAATAAAATTGACTAAAATATACACTCCTCTTTTTTGAGTTTAATTTTTTAATAAAAATTTATTATGTCTTCTTCCAATAACAATCAAGTAAAAGAGCTGTTCCCTGGCTTTGAAAAAATCATGCAGGGCTACACTGGGTCTTCCAATAGTGAAGCCTCCCTCTATGGTCATTCCCAACCCACATGCCCCTTCCCAAGTACTACACAGGAGTGTGTTATTTCTCCCACGTCCTCAAGCATGGCCCTGTTTGCCCATCACGTACAGGCAGCTACCAACCCAGATTGTGTATAACACTAGCACCTGGAATTGGCCAAGTGAGCCATGGGGTCACCCAGGGACCCAGAATCCTGAAACAGACAATCAGATGGCACTGTCCAGTTTTTAAGATGGACACATCCCTCCTCCAGCTAATCAGCCTGCAAGACGCAGAAGAAAATTGATCACCCCAGAGATTGATCTTGAAATGGTTGAAAAGCAAGGGATGCTTGTGTCCCTTGGGGAACTTATGGCCGCAATGGGGTTTGCAAAGTCCACTGTGGCTGCAACCCTGCAAGCCCACGCCAATTGTGGCCCCCCTCAATTGAAGACCCCAACTGGTGCCTGTACTTCAAATGAAGGTGAAAAAGCCCACCCTCTCATGATGGCTATTATGGAGTGTGACCCGTGGATGCCCCTGGTCCAGGTCTGTCTCCAACTGGGACTCCACAGCGTTTTCCCCAATAAGAGAACAGTGAATTTGTGGATGCACATAGTTGTGGTTGCTGCCAGAATCTTATTCAATCAGGCTCTCAGTGGCCCCAGTCTGATGGATACCAACCCCTATAATGCAACAATCATTAATTTTATAAAAGGAAGTGCAATAAGGGCCTGTAATGACGTCATTTTTTTGTCATATGCCAAGATTTTGGCAAGCATTCAAGACTTTGGGGAAAAGCGCATTCAATCTGATGTATACAAGCGCAGCCCAATCCTGTATCAATTTGTTGGGGTTTTGTTGGCAGTTTCCCTATTGGGTGTCAATTATTACTCCACGTTGTCAAACATAGCAGATGGGTATGCCTATCAGACAGAGCTCAAGGCCATGCTGGAGGAGTGGGCCACACAAAACGCTGTGCACACAGTTGTACTGAGTGTGGAGATGGAGCAGCGGGAATAGGCAACCCAAGAAATCAGGGCTACAGGGCATACTTGTTGGTCCTACCCCATCAACTATGCCAACATGCATCTTGCAGATGTATGTCTCTACAATTTTGGTTCTGCCCTCAGGCGCTTAAAGTCTGTCACCTACAACAAACTATGCACCCAAATTGATAAGGGTTATGAGCTTTTCCCTTCTGTGTCCATCTAGGACTTATTTGATCTCATCATCTTCTATGCAAGTGATAGTGATAAGTCCAGAAAGGACCCCCATCTCCCCCCACGCCAGTCCATCTGTTTTGTCAAGCCATTATATGTGACAGAAGAAGAATTTGAGCAATTGAAACAATCAGCTCTTGCTGCCCCTTCCTGTGACGGAAATAACTGGATAATATGATGCCGCTTCTAAATGATGGGGAATTATCACCCAAATCCACATAGAATTGATGATTAACCACCAACGTGGCTTCAGATATTTTTTTGTGAATTTTCCAATTGTAACTCCAGGATTAAGTAGAACAATCAATCCTAACCAGAGTAAACCAAGATAAATGACCTGGGAAAGCATCAATGCATCTTCAGCGTAGAATTCTGGGCATTGAGAAGTGACCCAATTTTCATCTTCAGGAATGGAGGGAGGAGCTACAAAATTGGCAGGCATGAAATTAACATTTTGCGGCACCAACAACAAAGTTCCAGATGCTGGACCCCATCTTCCTGAAATGATTCTGTTCAGAATCAGATTTTATGGGATATACTGCAGCAACCCAAGCATAGGATGCATTTTAAAATTTAAAATTAGAACTTGGGATAATTGATTTATATTGAGTAAATTTAGGAGGACTCAACTCTTAGAGTTGAAACAGGGAAAATTATTCAATATATATCAGAAAAATTGACTAAGCAATACCACCTGAGTCTTGATCTCCTATTCCTTTGGCATCTTCAAGTAAGTATCTAGTCCAGGTTGCAAAGAACCCTTGTGTGACCAGTTTCTGACAACTATGCCAATTAATGAGCTTATATCAGGTGACCCTCATATTACGTCAATTTATCAACGTCAGTTTACAAGGGGGAGCTGGTTTCAGCTGGCATACTGGAGCAGCCGTGACCCATTTTCAATCAACTGTTTGGTTTAAATCCGTTAACTTGGTCAATTTTGATACAGGTTTTCTGGCCTTCCGTGCCTTCTTACTTGGACGGACAATACCCGGCATTATGGAACTTAATGTGACACTTCCCAGTCAACAAACCCTGCCTTCCCAACCCCCCATCAAGCCACCTGCCTTCCAACCCTGACTCCCAAACCACCACCCATTCCCTCACCACT
>QTSX02002511.1:0-36793 GCA_014839935.2 Entomophthora muscae | reverse complement strand
GCATAGTGGCATTTATGTAAGGTTTGAAGCTTGAGGAATAACTTGTGCAAGATCAGCAGGTCAAACTGGCAGCACTCCTAATTAGGAGAAAGTGCCCGCAGCTCAATATTGCATCAGATTATTTCATATTGTTTGATGCATCAAGAGACAACTATTGGCACCTATATTGTAAGATACACTGGCAGACAAGGCTGGGAACTTGGTTGCAACAATATCACCCACAAGCCAATGAGATATTTTCATCTAAATGATTCTCTGGTCTAACTGATTGCCAAACTGTCCAGGAACACCTAAACACCACCTGGAAGAAAATTTTACCAACTGCACTCTTATTCTCTGTGATATAATCAACTATAACATTGATGGTTCAGTCTCAGGGTGCTAGCTTTGGCACTTTGAAAATGTGATAGGTTGAGATCAGGAGTAAGTTGAAATCAACAGTTTCCAGCCAAACCACCCCATTGTCATTTCTTGTTAGTGCAATGGTGCACCAAGGCCTGTAATATCAAAACGGGAGAAGATCAAGGGGGCAATAAGTGCTTGAAGCTGCTAATCTGTAGGTGACCCTGACGTCTCCTCGATCCCATTTATGAAAAGTTAGAACCAAACCACCTTGGACCCTTCAAGGTCTCAGATGTGTCGTAAATTTGGGCTATCTAAACTAACTAAATCTATGCAAACTAAAGTTTATCTAAAATAAAGTATAGATAAAATATAATAATATCCCTAAGGCTATTTAAGGCTTACTAAACACCAACTTCAACTGCTAACTAAAAAGGCAATATCAAAGTATAGTGTTAAGTGTAAGGTTAAAAGATATCTTTATTAAACTCATATGGGTAGATAATAAGCCTGAGTATTTTAGCTCCACCAGTTAAATCCAAATTGCAATTGGGTAAATCAACTTAAGGAATCCATTGTCAAACTGTATCAATGTATCAATTCCAATTATCTCAATAGCAATTAGAGTGAGTACTCAATATTGCGACATTTCCCACCTCTAGATTTGACATAGTGTTTGCATTGCTTAGATTGCACCTTGAAGGGAGGAGTAAGAGCTACATGATCCAAGACCAGAGGATTGAGGTAGGTGGGCTCTTTGTACATCCAATTGGTAGTAATAACATGGGTTAGATTGGGTAAGGCAGACTTTTGACATTGTAGTAGAAGAACTTCTCATGTTCCTTTCTAGTGCTGGCAGTACTAATTGTAATAGGTGCAGTGGCTTTGAGAAGACTGATAGGGTAACTTTCTAATCAGGTGGCCTTGTTAAGATTAGGTTGCTTTGTGTAATCCTCAACTTTGAGAATGTTAGGTTCAGCCATTATGGTAAGAGTAAGCTCAGCCTTTATGTCTTGGAAAAGACAACATGGGGCAAGGTTCTGAAACCTCAGACTTGGTGTACACATAGGGTTGCGGGATAGGTAATGTAGGTCATAGCAGGAGGGGGGTTATTGGTCAGATTGAATGTTCTCACGGAGAATAAGACCTTTTTAGTAGAAACCAGTCACCCTGATAGATCTGTATAGTGCTAACCTGTTGAGAATTGCTGGTGGTGTAGAAGATCAAGGACTCCTTGGTGGAGATGGCGTCATTGTGATTAATATTCTTGACCACAATACCACCCTTAGTATTAATACTAAGAGTTAAGGTATCATTATCTAAAAATTCTAACCTTGTTGAGCCTAGTTAGTGCTGAGCTAGTGTAGTTACAGCCTGAAGTGGAGCCTGGTCAGTAACTAGTGTGATAGAGTTGTTCATTGCCATAGTCTTTCCCAACGCTGTCTCTATTTCATAAGCTCCACTAGTAAGGGAGGTACTAGGAGTGATTGTGTCAAGTGTGCAAGAAGGAAAAGTTTTTAGAAGCCATAAAAAACTAACAGATTAACATGACTAACAAGATTTAGCTTAACCCATAAAAGATGAACTATTGGGTGGCTATCTATCTGATACCACCCATTATTTTTTCCTTATAGTGTGTCTTCAAGCCACAACCATTAGGGATCAGATAAATTACACTGGCTTTTGATGATGTTTCAGGAAATCTTGTATCAATTGAGCAAGTTACAGTGGTGGCAAGTGTGAGAAAGTTGCATAATATTCCGGATATTGCAACTTTAGGAGTGTAAGCTCCGCAACAGTAAAGAAAACACAATTATTGTGCTGACTAACAAGGTAATCACATTGAGGTAATTATGTGAGTGAAAACTTCTTGTTTCCCTTGTAAGGAGCAGCTATAGGTGTAGCAGTCACAGATATAGTGAACCTGATTGGCTACTTTGGCATAAAATTAAGCCAGTGTCTACTAAGGCCATATCAGCATAGGTATAGCCCCTTGTCATCTGATAACCCAGGGTTGGGAAACAAGAGCCTCAGCCAAATAAAGTTAAACATGAATAACTAAGGATTGCAGAGAGTAGCTCCTCAATTATTATATCTGATACATATTTGTATAGAGAATCCATTTTTAATAGTAGGAAGAGGTAGAGTCTTAGCAAAATAAATATTCACAACAAAATCACAGCCTATTTCCATAAGGGAACTTTGGAATAACGTATCTGTGAAAATATTTTAAAACATTTACAACCTAATATTTGAATATACAAGAAGTGAGGCACATGTTCTATAATGATCAGCTTATTTAACCCTTTACAGATGTTTAGTATAATATGTATAGAGGACTCCGAAGGCAATGGTTGTTAAGTCAAAGGAAGGAGGTCTTTGCCTATAGAGGCTCACAAGTAGCAGTAACGAGAGCCATTCCTAGGTTGTCACCATGTGGTGTGTGCTCCATACAATTAATTTCAGGCTCCAGAATTATTTTTGATGACCTTCTTTTCACTCCTCATAAGTGATTGTGAATGAGCTGTATATTATTAATGTGACTTGATGGATAAAGGATAATTGTTTAAATCATGTATATTTAGAATCAGGAGGAAGTTCCTAAAACTCAAATTTGCCAGAAAGTTTTATCCTTGATTGCAGTTGTGTTCACCCTAGGACTTGAATCAAAACACTGGAGCTAGCTATCATTGTAGATGGTGAAGGTCTCAGACTTCTTGGTCCAGGGGCATTAGTACTTACGCTTAATTAGAGCACTCCATCATACCACCAAGATGTCTTATTTTAAGTGTGAGAGGAACTCATCAGAAGAAGATCCTGGGTCTTATTTGAAATAAACAGTAAGAACAGCAACTTGGATTTTTGGTAGAACCACTTGCAATTGGGGCAGGCAAAGAAGCAAGATTAACTGAGACTGCAACATTCTGAAACAGGAAGGAAAGTATCCAAAGCTTGTCATAACCCCAGTTGAGTTGACTGGTGTATATTTTAAACAAAGTATATTTTTTAGGTTTGTATGGCTTTTTATTTTGTTTTTCTATACAAATTTTATTTTTCATCAAAAAAACATACAAACAATATTTTTGTGTTTTTTTTTGGTAGGACACGCCATTTTGAAAACGGCATCTCAAAAAATGCTCTCTCAAATTATGCCATTTCAATTTACGCTATCTCAATTTATTAGTAAAAACAACATTTCAATTTACGGCATTTTGACTAAGAAAAACAAGTTTAACATTTTAGATTTTTTCAACCCCAAAAAAATCCAAATAAATCTCAAAAAATAAAATTCAAAAAAACATTTCTAGGCTTAAAAAAGCCTCAGAATTTTCAAATCTGCGATAAAAAGGGGTCAATTAGTAGCAACATAGTTGTGTAAAGCCCAAAAGTTAAAATAATCCCAAAAACAACTATTTTCATCTATCTTAACTATAAACTTTACTTTAAAATAAGCATATAATTGTACCAAATAACAAAAAAAGTCAAAGAATGGTAAAATTAAAGGAAATAAGAGAGAAGATAAAGAATAGTTTATTGGGAAAGGACTCAAGCATGGGTAGAAAGAGCAACTGAGATAGCTTGGAGATGCTCAAGCTTTCTATCCTTAGGATAGTAGGCAAGGACCACCTTGCTGATCTCAGTGTACTTTTTCACTTCCTTGTTCTGCTTGGGGGGATCACCCTTGTTCTTCATGCCAGTCTTGAAGGGGCGGGCAGAGATGGCTTGTTAAGTTTTTAAATGCACCATTATTTTGTTGATTTTGGGCTTATGAACCCTGACCCTTGTAGCAAACTGACTATGCCATCCTTCAAGGGAAGAGGTGGTCTTGATTAAACCATCTTTTACCTGCTTAAAGCAGCTCCAGGTGATTGAGTCACTGCCCTTTCTGATGTGGTGTGCTCCTTGAAAAACTACCAACCCATTGAGTTTCAAAATACTCAATAAAGGGCGCAAAGGCTGCCTGGTTGGCTATAATATATGGGTGACAGAGTAGGGCGTTATAGAAGGCATTTGTCTCCTCCTTTCTAACAAGAGCAAGGGCATCAAAGCAATTGAAGACGTCCTTGGCTTCTTTGGTGCCTTCAGAGTTGACCAGCTCATGAAGGTCAGAGCATTTTTGGAGGCGGCAGCAAGTGCCTGCCTGAAGTGGAAGTAGCATCCCTGAGGGGAGCTCTTAAAGACTCAAATGAAGGCATTTGCCTGAGCCTGTTTGAAATCCACTACCAGGTATTTGTGATAGGGAAGGCTTTTGGGCTGCTTTCTGTTTGGGGTGGCTTCCTCTTCCTGTGACTGGGCCTTCTTCTTGCGCCCTCTGGTCTCCTTGGGCTCCTCTTTAATGATTGGGAGGATTTCATCCACCTTGCCCTTTAGGATTGTGAGTGCACAGACATATGTTTCCTGCTTCTTGTTGGGAAGGAAAAAGAAGACCAGGGAAGAACTAGATTATCAAACTGCCCATGGATATTCCAAAGCTGGCTGAAGAGCTTTGGGCAGGTTGAAAAGTGCCATCTGCAAGCCAGGTCTTGCATTTCAGCAGGTTGTGCAGATCCTGGCTTGTGGCAAAGCAGATAATACCTTGGGGGCATGTTGATCATCATTTTGAAGAAGGAATTTCTCCTCATGGCAGGATAATTTTTGTTCCTCAGTAAGGATTAATTGGTCAATGGATCTAGCACTGGTACCTTCAGTGCTCAGAGCATATCTCTACATTGATGAATATCTCTTTAAGTTTGTTTCCTGTGATAGCAGAAATTGTGTATCATTTAAATTAGGAGGCCATCCCATAGACAGCCTCAGTGGCAGTTTGATCCTTGGTGGTTGGAATCTACCTGGTAAAGAAACTATGAATGGTTGGTGAGAGTCAAAGGAACACAAGCGCAGCCATGGTTGACAGTTAGGGCTTTAAAGTCTGGTAGACCTGCGTGGTAAGATCTATTTGTTCTTGGCTAAAATTATCCCATTTAAATGATGATGACCAATGGGTTTCTTCTCATCATTACAGCTGAAACTGTAGCCCTTGTAGACAAAGCTGACTTACCCACTTTCTTTGTCATGGTGGGGTGGCCTGGATGGATATCCTGTGAAGGAACATGGTGCCAGTTCAATTACATATATTATATGGATGGTATTAAGATCAGGGCTCAACTTGGTCATCTGAAGGAGCACCAGGCTCCGCTTCTCTTTCCTTCAGGCTCTGAGGTGGGATCAGAGTGGTAATTGAAGTTGAATAACTTCTCTTGGGGGTCTGAGGGGGGTGCACAAATGGAGGTGAGAGAGGTAGGACTGTTTCCCTCTAGCAGGTGGTGGTTGGGGTCTTGGGGGAGCTTTGGCCTTCTTAGCCTTGGGAGGAGGGATCTTGGACTTGGAGGCCTTGGAGGCCTTGGGCGTTGGTTTGGTAGTTGACTTGGGAGGCATCTAAAAGTGAATTAGTTTAAAAATATGAGTAATTTTTAGGTTGTTTTTAAAGAGAAAAATGAGAATGTTTTAATATAAAAAGTAGTAATTTTTATACAAGAATTACTTAGAAAAGCTCTAAAAATATAAAATATCAAAATTTCAATGGCACTGACTTTTAAAATAAAATTTTTATTAGTACTGCAAGTAGGCGAAACTTCAAGTTTTGACTGAAAACTTGTGGTTGAAGTGGCGTTTTGAAGTGACGTAATTGGGTGCTGTGGCTCAAAAAAATAGTGTTTTTGACCATTTTTATATTAAATTAACAAATTTCTAGTGGAGTTACCTCAACTGGGCCAAGAGTAAAACTTGAATTTCTAAAAATTAAACTTATACAGCTGGGGTTAAAGTATCCAGTTGTTTAGAGGAGGACAAAAGTTATATCTGCAAGTTTTATGTATTTTCTTAAAATTTTTTGTAATGATTTTGACGTGAATGTGTACTTTTGTAAAGTGGAAAGCAAGAATTTTGGGGGGGAATTGATATGGCGTAACCTTCCTCATAGGTAATTTCCCCTCCCCTATCCATTGTGCACATCAAATCAATTGGGTGATTTGAAACTTAGTGGAATTTAAAGTGACGTAAATTAAAATGGCGAATCACCCCCTTCCATTCATTAAAATCACTGTTAAAATTTTTATTAAGAGAACCATTATTAATGTATCCATGTATAATAAAATTATGATACATATACCAAAACTGGTTTTTACCCAGCAATAGCAATCACCCAGAACGACTATCATAGTGGCATTATTTTAGGTTGTTCTTAGTATGAATGTCTTGATTATTTTATGAACATCTTTAATACGATAACAGGCTTTATTTAGTTTGGGTGTAAGCTTTATTTTTAGTTAAAGATAAATAGTGCAATTTAAAATGAGGCAAAGTTGAGATGATTTAAACTTGCTTCACACTAAGTGATTTCTTATGTAAAAAAGTTAGCAAAGAAGATTTAGTAATCAGACTTGAAGTGACAGAATTGAGATGGTGTACTTTTGAGATGCCATTATAAAAGTATATGAAAATTTTAACTATTTTATTGTTTATTTTATTTTTTTGTGATTCAAAATCACTAACGCAAAAAAAATGCCATAGTGAATTAAAATTAAGATGGCGTAAATTAAAGTGGCGTTTTTGAGATGGTGTGTCCTATCGTTTTTTCTACAAATTATTTTGTTTTTTGAGCAAGAACTTCTATAGACAATATTATTTATTATATCACTTGCTTTTCTTTCAAAAGAAGGTCTAGTGCAAATATCATAAAAGTTGAAATAGATATATTTAAGAAGTGCATCTAAACCAATTGACCGATAGAGCTTATCAAGTAAATCTCCAAAATAAGTTTTTTAAATTATGGAAAATACTGCTACAGTTTTGAAGGCAATCTAACTCTAATACAAATAATGCACCATGAGAATGTGTGATGAAATCCATTATAAACAAAATATATTTCCTTCAGAGGAATACCTCCCCCACCTGGTAAACTCAAGCATGGAAGGAAAAGTATAACTGCAAAGAATAAAAATTAAGAGAACTGAGTATTAGAAAGTAAGAATTAGAAATTTGCATCAAAGAATAAGCAGGCTTGCAAATGATTATTTTTAAAAAAATAATTTTTATCTAATCTTTCTGAAAAAAAGAGAGGTAATGTAACTTGAGCTCTTGAATTCAGTTGTACTATTTTTAGACAGGCTTGTAATAAAAATAGAGAAAATAAGTGGGAAAGAGGCCTAAATTGTGCTAAGTTTTAATACAACTTTTTGTAAATGGATTTTAAGTGCACAACTTTTTGGCTCTAAAAGCTTAGAAAATAAGATGAGTAATGTGATTTTTGCTCCTGAACACAACCGTGTTATTTTCAGGAGGAGTTTACTAATAGGAAAAAATGGAATTTGCAGATTAAAAGGCTGACAATTTTTTTAAAACAAGTTAATTAAAAACTTAGGAGAAGCCAAATTTATAGCAGATCAAAAATAAAAAGAAGACACAAAGAAGGATTGTTTTAATCTTAAAAGCTAAAAACTTAATTTTAATAGGAAATAAAGAAGGCTATCTCCCCCTTCAGCAAAATTAAGTAAATGAGTCAAAACATTAAATGAGTGCCAATGTCATAAACTTGGGCTATCTAAACTAGCTAAATTGGCACAGCACCCATGTTGACACTAAAAATGTCGACAGTGGCCATGTCAACTCAAAACTCCAAATATCCTATGTTTTTTGCTAGTTGCGCTAGCTTGGTTCTTTTTTAAAGCGTTTAGGTGCAAACCCAGAAAACACAATGAATTGTGGCCATCTCAACACAATTTAATATTAACCTTAATAAAAAACTCAATTTAACCTTATTTTTTCCTTTATGTTTACTAATAAAAATTAGTTTATTTTTTATTTGTTTTCACAACGTAAAAGTGTCAATGTCAACACTTTTTAAGCTGAACTTATTTTTAATAACAAAACTGAAGCATCTAAAGTAAAAAAGTGTGCATTTAAATTTTTTTATTGAATTATTATATTGAAAAAGACAGTGCACATACATTTGATTATTGAAAGGTTCATGTTATAAATATATACATGGCACTTATTCCGGCTTTGATATATTAAGTGGATTGGTGGCTAACAGAGATCCAATAATTTAAGCATGACTTACTATGTAAGTTACTATAGAATTATTATTAAAAATAATGTCGACACTCGTAAATGTTGTTTATTTGGTAGGACACGCCATTTTGAAAACAGCATCTCAAAAAACGGCATCTCAAATTTAATTCAAGATGGTGTTGTTTGTGTTAGTGATTTTGAATCACAAAAAAATAAAATAAACAATAAAATAGTTAAAATTTACATATACTTTTATAATACAGCATCTTGAATTTACGCCATCTCAATTCCGTCACTTTGAGTCAGATTAATTAAATCTTATTTTGCTAACTTTATTTACATATGAAATCACTTAGTATGGGGTGTGTTTACGCCATCTCAACTTTACGTCATTTCAAATTACGCCATCTATACTAAACTAAAATAAGTTTATACCTGAACTAAAATAAAGCCTGTGATATAGTGCCAGAAGATGTTCCTATAGTATTAATCTAAGACACTTAAAAAGGAACAACCTAAAAAGATGCCACTATGATAGTCCTTCTAGTGATTGTCATTGCTGGGTAAAAAAAAACCAGTTTTGTTATATGTAATTTATAACTTTATTATACATGGATACACTGATAAGGGTTTCATCAATAAAATATTTTAATAGTGATTTTAATATAGAAGAGGGTGAATATGCCATTTCAATTTACATCACTTCAAATTCCACCAAGTTTCACATCACCCAATTGATTCAAGGCGCAAAATGGATAGGGAAAATAAGGGAAATTACATATGACGCCAGGCTACGCTATATCAATTCCCCCACCACAATTCTTGTTTTCCACTTTTCAAAAGTATAGTTTCACGTCTAAAACCACTTAAGCAAAAAATGTAAGAAAACATATGAAACTTTGCAAATATATATTTTTGGCTTCCTCTAAACAACTGGGTACTTTTTGACCCCAGTTGTATAAGCTAGTTTTTGAGAAATTCAAGTTTTACTCTTTGGCCTGGTTGAGGTAGCTCCACCGTAGATTTCTTAATTTAATATAAAAAATGGTCAAAAACACTATGTTTTTGAGCTACAGCACCTCAATTATGTCACTTCAAAAACGCCATTTTGACTGCAAGTTTTCAGTCAAAACTTGAAGTTTTGCCTACTTGCAGTACTAATAAAAATTTTATTTTTACAAAAAAAACATTGAAATTTTGATAGTATATATTATTTAATCTCCTCTACAATTCTATGTAAAAAAATTGATACTTTTACATTAAAAACATTCTTGTTTTTCTCTTTAAAACAACCCCCAAATTGCTCATATTTTGATACTAATTCACTTTTAGATGCCTCCCAAGCCTACCACCAAAGCTGCGTCCAAGGCCTCCAAGACCTCAAAGTCTAAGACCACTCCTCCAAAGGCCAAAAAGGCCAAAACTACCCCTAAAAAGCAGCCTGCTAAGGGTAAAGCTCCCCCCAAGACCCCTACGCCCTCACCAGAGCCTGAGGAAACAAAGCCCAACCCCTCCCCATTCTCCTTTTGTTTACTCCCCGTCAGACCCTCAAGAGAAGTTATTCAACTTTAACCGCCACTCTGACCCCACTTCAGAGCCTGAGGATGAAGAAGAGCCTGAGCCTGAGCCTGGTGCTCCTGCAGATGAGCCAATTGAGCTCTGGGATTTTAATACCATTCATAATGTATGCAACAGAAATGGCTCCTTTGCTGTGCCCCCAACTTACCCTACCAGCTACCCAATTATGACCAAGAAAGGGGGTGCTGGCTTTGTCCCACAAGGGCTACAGCTTCAGCTGCAACAACGAGAAGAAGCCCATCTGTCAGCATCACTTCAAATGTGATAACGTTGGCTGTCCAGCTAGACTCACCACCTATGGGTTCACTCGTTTTAAAGCCCTGACTATTGGGCATGACTGTACCAAGCCCTTTGATTCACTGTATCAACTGATCCGCTGGTTTCTTTGCCAGGTCATACCAACCACCAAAGACCAAACTGCAAATGAGGTTGTAAATGATACACTTATTAATCTAAATGATACCCAACTTGCAACTGTTGGTGGCGCCTCAAAACTTCAGAGATATCTCACTGACCAGAGATATGCTCTGAGCACTGGAAGGCGTCAGTGCTTCATCAATTGACCAGTTGATTTTAACTGAAGAGCAAAAGCTTTCACAACACAAAGAGAGATTTCTCCTTCATAATAATGGGCAACATGCTCCAGAGTGGATCATCTGCTTTGCTACCTCCCAGGATCTTCATAACCTTTTAAAATGCAAGACCTGGCTTGCAGATGGTACCTTTTCCACCTGCCCAAAGCTCTTCAGCCAGCTTTGGAATATCCATGGGCAGGTTGGAAATCTGGTTCTTCCCCTTGTCTTCTTTTTCCTTCCTAACAAGAAGCAAGAAAACTATATCCGGGCTCTAAAAATATTAAAGGCCAAGCTTGATGAGATCCTCCCCACCATTGAAGAGAGCCAAAGAAGACTAGAGGGTGCAAGAAAAAGGCCCAGTCAGAGGAAGCCACCCCAATCAAGAAAAAGCCCAAAAGCCTTCCATACCATGAATACCTGGTAGTAGATTT
Source organism: Entomophthora muscae (assembly GCA_014839935.2). Taxonomy (NCBI): domain Eukaryota; kingdom Fungi; phylum Entomophthoromycota; class Entomophthoromycetes; order Entomophthorales; family Entomophthoraceae; genus Entomophthora; species Entomophthora muscae. Next base: position 25,818 of record QTSX02002511.1, on the reverse strand, counting down.
TGTGCAGGCTCAGGCCAATGCTTTTATTAGAGTCTTCAGGAGCTCCCCTCAGGGATGCTACTTTCACTTTTGGCAGGCACTCTGCTGCTGCCTTCAAAAGTGCTCTGACCTCCATGAGCTGGTCTACACTGAAGGCACAAAGGAAGCAAAGGACGTGTTCAACTGCTTTGCTGCCCTTGCCCTTGTACGGAAGGAGGAAACCATTGCCTTCTACTACGCTCTCCTCCGCCACCCCTACATTATTGCTAACTCAGGCAGCCTTTGCTCCATTAATAGAGTATTTTGAAACTCAATGGGTTGGAGTGTTTCAAGGAGCACGTTGTATCAGAAAAGGCGTTGACTCAATCAGTGGAACTTCTTTAAGCAGGTAAAGGATGGCCTAATCAAGACCATCTCTTCTCTTGAAGGGTGGCATAGTCAATTTGCCACAAGGGTCCAGGATTCAGAAGCCCAAGTTCAACAAAATCATGGTCCATCTCAAGACTCAGCAGGCCATCTCCACCTGCCTCTTTAAAACAGGCATGAAGACCAAGGATGATCCCCCAAGCAAACCAAAGCGTTGAAAAAGTATACAGAGATTAGCAAGAGTGGTCCTTGCCTACTATCCCAAGGATAGCAAGCTTGAACATCTCCAAGCCATCTCTATTGCTCTTTCAACCAATGTATGATCCTTCCTCAATAAACACCACTCTATCTTATCTCTTTTTCCCTTTACTTTTATCATTATTTTAGTTTTATTTAGTATTTGATACAATTCTATGCTTATTTTAAAGTATAGTTTGTAGTTAAAATCAATGAAAATAGTTATTTTTGGGATATTTTAACTTTTGGACTTTACGCAACCTTGTTGCTACTAATCAATCCCATTTTTTATTCCATATTTTGAATTCTGAGGCTTTTTAAGCTTATAAATGTTTTTTGAATTTTATTTTTGGGATTTTTTTAGGGTTTTTTGGGGGTTCAAAAATCTAAAATTTTAGAACCGTTTTTCTTAGTTCAAATGCCGTAAATCAAAATGGCATTTTTACTAGTAAATTGAGATAGCAAAAATTTGAGATGCCGTTTTTGAAATGGCATGTTGTTCCGTTTATTTGCTTGTGATCATCCCCTGGGGTTGAGTTAAGAAATTAAAATGGCTCAAATTAAGCCTAGATTAATATGCCACGTCATATAAAGAATGTTGTAAGTGACGTTGTTGACACTTTACCTTTTTCATATTATTGAACAACTTCTTAACAACTTCTTATAAGCACAATGGTAAAATATCATAATTCCCACCCCCAAAATATAATTTTTAATAAAAAAATAAAGAGCCCTTGATCTTTTTTAACTTATTTTTATATTTTTTTTAATTTTTATAACACAGAAACAAAAACACACCAGAAAATGGTTAATTTTTGCTAGCCTGCTAAATTTAATTAAGCGTACTATGTTTTTTCATAGTAACATTTCAAAAAAATGTCACTAGTGACAATGTTGTCAAAAATAATGTCTACAATTTTAGTAATCAACAGTGAGAATTCAGCTTTTTTACTAATTGTCACTCATAATGTCAACACTTTTCAGTTCTCACATATAAAACTTTATGTTTTTCAAAATAAAAACTTTTCATTTTTTGATATGTTTATTTTTAACTTTGCTCTTTCATATTTTTTAATTTTTAAAATAAAATCTATATTCTAAATATAATATTTCCACATATTTCTCTTAACTTTTTAACTTTGTTATTTATAACTTTAATAAAATAAAACTATACAAGTATTTTTTAACTTTTAAATGTAAGAAAAGCCATCCTAAGATTCAGTTTTTGTATATTATGCTTTTTAAGCTGTTTTTGTTGTTTTTTACATACATTACTTTATTTTATAACAATTTTACTTATTATTTTAGGGACAAGAACACTTCTAAACAGCCCAAAGGGTACCAAGTGTCCTCTAAACCAACCAAATCTACCACAAGAAAAAAAGCCCCTGTCTTGTCAAAAGGGTACATAGTGTTTTGATTTTTGCACTTTTTGGGGGTCCCATTTTCAATTTCTGCACTTTCGACCTTAGGAACTTTGGCCTTAGGCGCTTGCCCAAGTAGGCAGGGTTGAGCAGGTATTCAGTAAAATGCACAGGTTCAAATGGGGCTCCAGGAGGACGTTATAGTGCCTGAGAAGGGTCAGCAGGTTGGTCTCTGGAGGGGCAGTTGCATGATGGTCTACTTGGCCAGAGTTAAGATGAAAGATTACTTATACTAGATAAGTAAGATTTGTTTGAACCAAAGGTTCATAAACCTTTATTATTTAAAATGACAATGGGGTCATCCCCATACTGCAGGGGTTCCTATACCAGGTGATTTTGTTCCTTTGCTTTTTGTGGACTTCAGGTCTGGGGACAGTTCACTGGCAAGGCTCAGTCCTTGGCTTCTGGTTTTGTGGGTGGCAGATCCTAGTTGTGCTTGCTCTGGTGAATAGAAGTGACAATGCTTTGTTTCCTTGCTACTGTTCACCACATCACCTGAGCAGTCAAATTGTATTACCCATTCTGGACTGGAGACTGGCATTAGCTGGTGGTCATTGGCGGAACTGACAGGAGGCCTTATTGTAACCTCCTTAAGGCAAGCTACAACTTCAGCATAGGTCTGAATCTTTGGTGGCGCGAGGTTGGCAGCAATTTGATGTCCATTTGGGGAATTTTCTTTAAAAGTCTGATAGGTCTTGGAGTAATTCAACAACTGGGGTCTGCAACTTAGAAAGTTGGCAGGTTTCTGTGCATTTTGTGTGACTCAAGTAGCCTTTGGAGGGTCAGGGTTCAATTCTAGGGTTTGTAATGTTGATTTCAACCCTCCAGTCTTGGCAGGTCAGCAGGTTTCTCTTTCTCCTGGTTGGGGCAAGATATCTCTGGCGGTCCAGGGTTTGGCCCAACTGGCAGTCTGGCTGGCTTCCGTCTATCCTGGTTGTAACAAGGCTTTTTCTGAGACCTGGGGTTTGATTCCCAGGTTTTCAATACAAGTATTGAAATGCCATTCATGACACTAACCTGAAAAAGATACAATAATAAAAGATTAAAGAGAAAACACAAGCCATAGAACCTAACAAGTACCTTTTGGGGTGCAAGTCCTACAATCTTAACTCAAGTTGAGACTGAGTAAAACTTAGGCCTTTTATTCAAGTCTGATTTTGAGGTAAAAGGTAAAGGGGGACAGCTAACTAAAGGTAGTTAGTTGACTTGAAAATAAAGAGCAAAACATAAACACATGTCCACTGGTCTCTTTAACCTTAAGAAGTTAGGCACAAGCTTGGGTGAAAGACAAGAGAACAGCGGTAAATGTTTGGGTTATACCAAAGAGCAGAGGCAGAAAAACAGGAAAAACTTGATCTGAACTGCTGATGTGAGCGAGAAAAGAAGCAAAGCAAAAGGCTAAAGGTGATTTGTTTTGAACTAGGTGAAACCAACTTTGTGCATATGTACCGGGTTTGAAACTTGTTTGCAAAGCAAAGATAAGCTCAAAGATGCAACTAACCATTAACTTAGGTTGATTTGACCAACAAGGCAAGAAAAAATAGGGAAGCAGGTGGGATAGACAGATTGTTGGAATTAAATCCTAAAATAAAGGAGATGATCCAAATTAAAAGTTTCTGATAAAATCCTAGCAGCGGATAAATAAAAGGAGAATCCTGACAAAGGCCCGCCAGAAGCAGCACAAGACTATCATCTTAGCAACAGAACAGCAATTGATAGAATATAGAGCCTGTATCTCTGACAACCTTACTGCAGACCTTCCAGCAGAGGAAGCCAAATTTCAGCTGGGAATGTCAAAACAACGGGGTCAACCACCCAGCAAAGTCCCACACAAGAGACTCTGTGTCACTCAGACCAACTTTCCCACTACTTGGAGCTAAATGCAGAAGTCAGCTTGAATTCCCAAACAATTCAACAAGTGATAATATCAACTTGGCGGACATCTTGATTTAGCGCTTGGCTCATTATAAGAACTGAGTTGCCCTCTTTCCAATCCAACAGATTGGTTGATCCCAATCCTGTTCCTTGTAAAATGATTTCCCCAAACTATTTAAGTCATACATCTCAATAAAGATAGCTATCTAGTTTCCGATATTTTTCCTTGTAACTTTGCTAATGCAGCACAGCTATGACACAGTTCTATATATGCTTGTTGTTGCAAGTATGCTCTTTTAACTGTACGTGCTGACGTATCTGTTATCTTGATGATTTTATTCCAAAAAGGATACGCTGGATATGATGTTTTCCACCTTTACTTGATTTTTATGCCTTAATTGGGATGTATAGGTAACAGTGAGGGGCTTCACTAGCATGTTTTTGTTGTGTGGTGGGATATCTTTGCCATTAAGGCTATCTGGCCATAAAAGAGCTTGTATTTTTGTTAAAGGTTGGATTTTGCTCTGGGCTGAGCGGATTTAGTTTATTTATGCTGGGTTGATTTCGTTCATCCTCACACCTATGACTACCTCGTTAAAATGATGGCAATTGATTGGTAAAGTAATCGCTGCACACTCTGATCAGATTTAACTAGGTGTGTAGTGATTGAAATCTGAATAATTTCGTATCCATAGTCTAGATGCAGTTGGAATTATGGAGCGTTAGATCTATATATACATGTAAGATTTATTACCGCTATTTAATTGGGTCGATAAATCAGGATGGCAGAAGTGGGATTTTAGGGGAGGTGGGATCCTTCTAGACCGATATTGAGAGTGTTATGTCGATTGCGGGACTCCTGGTACGTCCCTTGAAAATGGCATTAGATTACTTAGAATGGGATTTATTGGAAATGGTTAGCATTGCCATTCAATTCCATGAGGTGATCAGATATTCGATCAGTGGATTAACTTCTCTGGGAAGTTTGTTCGTTGATTGGACTATGGGTGGGAGAAGATTTCATTCCAGTTCATAAAGCTCAAAGCGAAAGGGAAGACAAATTAAATGTGACGTACTTCGCTTGGGTGGGTTGTAATTATAGGAGAAGTGGATGGCAATAGTCATGCGAAAGCGTAGAGGGTAAGGTAAAAGGAGGCGCGTGGGATTAAGCCAAGTGAGGATAATTTATGTTAATAACTGACTACTTTAAAATCATGTTGACCCCCGCATAGTCCCGTTTTTAGCCCCAGCGGTGCATCCTTAGGAGGGTGGAATGCCTTACCTATAGCTTTCTTTGTGAGAAATTAGTGTGCAATTATGTCGCTTCCCGGTAGCAGTAGCATGTATCGAGCAAGTCACTCGGCGGACTATCGCGCAGCCTTTCCCGGAATCGACGAGGATGATGTGGACTCTGAAGTTGAAAACCAGACTGGTAATGCAAGTGGCGCCACCCACTCCCGAAAACTTCGCAAGTATCGCCCCATCACTCAGTCATTTTATGGCGTCCACCACCACAAGAAGCAGGACCCGCCCACTTTCAAACAGCGGTCAAACTCCATCCGTAGCCAGACTCTAGCTATCAATAACTTGGCCATGCTTCCCATCCAGTCTGAGGATCAAGTGGGCGAAGGCCAACAGGAAACCTTTGGGCTTCCTCTAAAGCAGTATGCCACTACTGATGGGGCTTATTCAACAGGAAAATCACAACTTTTCCCTCCTAATTCTTTGTATGAGAATAATGATTATCTGGATACAGCTCAATCTGATACATTGCAGAGGAACTTACACCGTCTTCTTAATCAACAAGGACGCAACCAGGAAGCACAGCAGCTGGGCACTTCGGTAAACTCAAATGCTTATCGACCTTCAGAGGCTTTAAGTCTTCTTTTCAGCAAGCGTGCCAGCTCGTTGTTCGATAACAAGAGTATCGATGACATGGGAGAACGTCGCTCACTTTTTTTGGGTCACCAGTACCCGGATGAGACAACTCCATTAAACCAGAACCGATTTACTACTGATTACCATACCTTCGGGGAGGAGGCCAAGTTCCCGGCCGAATTAGACGATGATGCCAGTACTGATTCTATGCCTGTTCCTGACTATGCCAATATGACTTGGCAGGATTACTTCCTTCTGCCCATCACCTTCTTCCCGCCCCTCTTTCTAGGCGTCATCGTTAATTTTCTCAATGCTGTATCCTACGGTAAGTAACCTTTTGAGTTTATTTTCTTCTCGAGCTCCTGAGTTGATTCATGGATAGAGCTCCATTTATTTTTCAAAGTTTATTGATAGCGCTTTAAATTGTTATTTTCTTTTAGGGATGATTATCTTTCCTACCCACATTCCTATTTTCAAAGACTTTGGTCCTGATGGAGTTGCCATGTTCCTTGTTAGGTAAAACATGTTTATGTATCGAGCCTAACTCTGTGGCAGTACGATTGTTTCTCAGTTCGTGTTGGCATCTGGCGGTACAGGCTTCGCATGTGGTGCTGGTGGCTTTATGCTTGAAGGTAAATCATCGGCTTTGTTCAGAACTAACGTTTCCCAGTTGTCCCTTTCCTTTACTTAATGTAAGTTGGTATTATTTGGATTGAAAGATATTTAATCTCTTTCCAGTATCCAGACAATTATTGAAGATGTCGGAGAAGAGAATGCCCATGTGGTGGTAGCCACAACGATGGTGGCGTACGCTCTTTCATCGATGGTGACTGGATTAGCTTTCTTTCTCCTTGGATACTTTAAAGTAAGTGGTACTTAAACGTTGATACTTATGACTGCATTAGCTCGGGAAATTGGTTGGGTTTTTCCCGAGGCATATCTTGGTTGGATGCATAGGTAACTTCAACGGAAACGCTTTTTTAAACGAATAGGTGGGGTGGGTTATTTCCTGTGCCAGACTGCGCTGGAAACTGTGAGTCGAGTACAGCTGTCGTACTTTGAGCTTGACTGCTGGATCAAGTTCTTCCAGCCAAATTCTATTGCCTTGTGGGGTACATCTGTGATCCTGGCCTGCACTCTAAAGTATCTCCAGCGGCGCATTAATTCACCTATTCTTCTCCCGTTCTTCTATATGATGATTCCAGTGGTGTTTTTCTCAATAGTGTGGGTATTTGAATTGGACGCAGCCGAGCTTCAGAATTCAGGCTGGCTCTTCCCTTCCCAGGATACATCGAAGCCCTTCTACAACTTCTATTTGCATTTTGATTTTGGAAACACCAGCTGGTCGACACTCCCCAAGCTAGTCCCGACAATGATGGCCTTGACCTTCTTTGGCGTGCTGCATGTGCCCATCAATGTGCCAGCGGTAGCTCTCACTATTAAGAAGGATGTGTTCGATGTGAACCATGAGTTGATGGGACACGGCTGGTCCAATCTGCTTTCCGGAATGTGCGGATCTCTGCAAAACTACCTCATGTACTCAAGCAGTGTTCTGTTTTTCAAGTCAGGAGGCAATGATTGGTACGCAAGTGCCATGTTGGCGGTGGCAACCATTGGTGTATGGGTGGTTGGGCCAGGTATTGCAGGCTATGTGCCATGTGTGATCGTTGGATGTATGATTTTCCATTTGGGGATGGAACTAGTAAAGGAAGGTGTGTTTGAAACTTATGGTGTCATGACTGGGCTGGAGTACATGACCATCTGGATTATTGTCATTGCTATGGCGCTGCTGGGCTTTGTCGAAGGTGTCTTTGTTGGCATTGTTCTTGCTTGTCTGTTCTTCGTATATCTCTACAGCCATCGCGCGCCTATTCGATCCTCCTACTCTGGCCGTGCCGCTCGAAGCACTGTGCGACGCGTCTACCATCACCGCCAGTGTCTAGACCAGCTATCTTCTCAGATCCATGTTCTCAAACTACAGGGCTTTATGTTTTTTGGAACGATTGAAAGTACTGAGACTCACATCCGTGCACTTTTCGATGACCGTCTCTGGAAATCAAGCCCAATTCGCTTTTTACTTCTGGACATGACTCTGGTGACTGGCCTTGATTTTTCGGCTGCCGAGGCTTTTATCCGTGTGCGCCGCTTAGTCCAAACACGCCGTGTCCATCTTATACTCTGCGGTGTTAGCCCTGGCTCTGAGGTTGGTCTTGCCCTACACGCCGTCGGCCTATGGGAATCAAGCCCAGATAATCTTTGTCAAGTGTTCCCCACCCTCAATACAGCCCTCGAATGGTGCGAGAATACCCTGCTTGAGCTGTGCTACCGCAAAGTGCCAACCTCCCAACTCCCAACTCTTGCTATACAGGCTTCGTTGGCCAAATCGCCACGCTCCATGCATCTCGAAACGGCTATCAATGAAACATTTGTACAGGACTCTAACGTCACCAATGCCTTGCAGCAGCCAATGGCGCTGCTTGTGCAAATCTTTGGTGGTGCTCAACCTGGCATCGATGATGTCCTGTTTAGAATTTCCGGTGCGTTTGCCAATGTGACTATGGAGGGTGGAGAGACCTTGTGGCGGCAGGGTGAGATGGCAGATTGCCTATATCTTGTCGAGTCTGGTTTGCTTAAAGTTACCCTCAATAGTGAGGATGGCTCTTCTAAGGTTGTAGAGTCTATCCTTCCTGGTGCTATGGTAGGAGAATTAGCGCTGTTCACTTCACGGCATCGCCCATTTACTGTCACATGCGAGGCCGGCGTCCCCTGTCAGCTATGGCGCCTAACCCGCGAAAACTTTGATCGCCTGACACACGAGGATCCCCAAGCCACCATCAAATTTATGCAGTGGTCGCTGGCCTACTCCGCCCAGGAAATGAGCCTGTTTTCCGCCCACGCATTTGAGCTCTTATAACTTTCCATTGTAGAACTTAGCTATCAATCGAAAATTACATGGTTGGCTCCCCTCATTTACTATTTATGACATCGTCACTATAAAATAACTCTTAATCATATATCTTATAAGTTGAATATATCTACTCCGATCCAAGATTATAGCGTGATACAAACTATGCTTTTAAAACTACTCCAGGTTATGGCATGATTTCTATTACCTCACACTATAAACTTTATCATAAGCCAATGTACAACCTGATGCATGACCAAAATTTAACCAATCAGTTCCAAATCATCCAAGCTTGGATCTGAGTCCAGGGTGGCCAACCATCAGGCAGGGCCTTAGAATTAGGAACATTTCATAACCGTGATACCAGCTACTAAGAAGAAATATACCAATGTAAGATGGGGGAAGTGGATCTTATCAAAATTGCCATAAACCTGACTTCACAAGCACCATCAATTGGACGTACAGATAGTTCGGTTCAAGATGGAAGTCGCGAAATAGAGGGGTTTCACTTTTGCTTTGAGGTATTCAGTTTTTAAGTATAGATTGAGACCAATTAGTGAATCAGCCATGCCTCTACCAGTGTTATGCCACATTGGTATCTCCGCTAATGATACAAAGATGAAATCCTTGGTATTTAATGGAATTCCCCCTTCTAAATAAGTCCAAGTTTATCTATATTCTGCTCTTGCATTCCCCTTAAGCTTCAAGCACCCTCTTCCTGCAGTTCAGGAAGACTCATATTTTACATCATTCCAGAACAGGGCAAAAAAGTAATATGCTTTACTTTGTCGCCACACCCAGGCCGCCAACTCCCGCTTAACTTGAACTACAAGTCTTTTGTTATAAAGGCTTTCCACCGAGTTCTCTCCCATTTCAGTATAGTAGAGCACAACCTAACAAAAATAATAAAGAGCCTTTGTCCCCTAAAAAGATAGGCCTACTGCACTTTTTAAAGCTGTAAGGATGGAGGCATCAAGGTCTGGTTAGAGCAGACTAAAGCCACACAAAAAACATCATCAAACCAGATCTATATCAGCCAACAGTAGAATCTGGTCGGATATTGTTTTGTTCCTTGTGTAGCTTCAGTTTGCTTTAATTGGACCTTGATGCTCGATCTCAACAGCTGGGAAAAGTATAGCACTGTAGCTCTTGTTATAATAATGGCTGATGCTGGATCACACAGAGGAGGTTGATTCTACATGGGTAGATAAGTGGGATAATCTATGTGATATTGGGTACCATGGCTAGTTGGGCTGATACCAATTGATGTTTATTTTGGATACCTTGTCAAGTTGGGGCAGGGAGATATTCTGTCAATTATTTTTCTGTCAACTAATTTTCAGTCAGATTTGATCCAGCTATAATTTTCGTCACATGCAACTTTTTTACTTTACAACAATAAAGAATGAAAAATACAAAATAAATAAGGTCTTCTCTATAAAAATTACTCGTTAAAACTTTTAATGCACTCATTTTATTCTCTAGCAGTGAAATCAAATTTAGTTAGCTTTTAAAAGGTAAACATTTAACATCAAGCCTTTTAAATACAGAAGAATGAAATTAAAGATAATTATATGTGCAAATCATAGCTTTTATTAGTAAATAGACTATTTTTAAATCTTTGATTTATTGTAAATTTAAAAACTATACATGAAGAAAATTATAGTTGGATCAAATATGGCTGAAAATCTGTTGACAGAAAAATAATTGACAGAATATCTTCCTGCCCTGTCAAGTTGGGTCCTGAACTGATCTTTAGTTGGGATGGACCTGTAAAATGATGTCCAAACCCACTTTATTGGTATGAATTTTAGATCCATCCAGATTTAATATTCAGACCTCATCTTCAGCTTGAAATCTTTGGAGAGGGGAGCCTCATAGCTTTGAAATGTTTGGATTCTTTCTGGCTGAGTTGTTGCAACTGAACCAATGAGAGTTCAGTACTTGGAATTGGGGAAGACAACAGTCCAATAGGAAAGGACAGAATAATAAGAATAAGGTATTGTTTATTGTAGGATATTGTGGTTAATATACTAAATGGGAAAGCCACAAGGCCACAAGGGGGTGGCATAGTGGGGAGTTCCATGTAGGGTTTGGAGCCGAGGAATAACTTGTGCGGGAATCAGCGGGTCAAATTGGCAACACTCCTAATTAGGATAAAGTACCCGCCATTTGACATTGCCATCAGATTCATTCATAATGTTAGATACGTCAAGGGGCGACTCATTGAGCGCCCCCTGTGTATCGTAAAATACATTAGCAGGCGAGGTTTGAACCTCAGTTGCAACAGAGTACCCTATACTTCAAGAGCAGTGAGGTGTTTCTTGATGGGCGCCTTACTAGGGAATACTGGAAATTCATGCTTCATGTAGCAATCCCCTCAGGTTTGATGCCAGAAACAATTTCACAAAGAGATACATGGCTGGTAATTTATTTTTTATCTGGACAGATACATGTTGCGCTTTATTGTGATCAATTCCTTATTGCTGTATGTAATTAATAGCTCTGGGCTCAGATTCAGCAGCAACATCATTTTTAATAAAGCAGTATATATAATTTCATTGTGTTTTGATGGCATAGACCACTATTCAGTGCATGCTATACCTTGCTGCTAAGATTATGCACTATTTGTTATTTTGGTTTTCAGATATGGGCATAGTAACTTCAAGGACTTAGAACTTGAAAGTAGTGTCTACAAAAGTATACAGTGCATATATTTTAGGGTGCCTATTATTTTTAAGGCTTTTGAAAATATCATAATGAGTAACCATTTAAAGGCACACTAGTGAGTTATGGGTCATCAGTATCAAGCTTCCAAGTGCTTAAATAGGTTGCAACCACTTGTATTTCCTAAGTCTCTATAATATCAAATGGAAGTATCAACATTTTGTGCAATAAATACAAAAAAGCAATGATGTCTGTCGTGTTCTGAGCCGTGGTACAGACACACAACAGAAAATCCTAACCTTAGGATTGGATTTGTACTAAGTCTTGGTTAGATGACAGGGAAGGCAAATGTGTTTACCTTGCGGCCCTGGAAGAATAATCTCTACTAGTTGTGGCTAGAGAGAGGCGCGGAAGTACAGAAGACACAAAGACAAAAAAGTGAATAGAACTTAATTTTATTGGTAAATTAGGAAATGGGTTATATAGTGGTTAGGAATACCACAAAACACTACCAGGACGGTAGGATCACTCGCCACAAGCATGAGTGGGGCGAGTGAGTTGCGCAGAGTCAGGAAACCAAACAATCATATTTCCTGATGTAGAAACTAGTTCATTTTGAGAGTCAAAAGCAAAAGCGAGAGATTTGTCTTTGAAATGACCCACTGAAGGCAAAATTGAAACATGGTGAACACCGTTATTCACGACAATGTCACCTGTAGTTTTTTGGTACAGTAGTTTTAAGAGCGGTTGAGAGAAAAATCCAAGCCAACCTAGAGCAAACTCAACTCAGCTTAAAAACAGAAGGTAATCCAGATCTATTGTAAGTTGATATAAATTTCTTGGATCTTGATTTTGGTTTAAGCTGAGTTGATTCTGCTTTATAATAGCTCAATTTTTTATCTCAACAGGTCAAAAAACTGCTGTACAGAGTAATGTAAGCTCATAAAAAAGTTTTTTAATCCAGTATATTTTTAACCAATGTTTTTCTTCAGAAAACCCTTTGTTTTTTTTGCACACCGCCAAAAAGGTTCAGCCAGAATCAAGTCTTTCAGCCTCATGGCTTATACACAGATATAGGCAAGGCAGAGCATCAGCTTCTTTAAATTTTCTTCACTTTGCATAAATTTTTTATAAGGGATCTGTGGCGCTCCTGCTACTAGGAGGTCACCAAGATATGTCCTGGGTCAAAGCCAGGGACTAGCTGGGGCGGGGTTATCATTCTTAGGGATAATTGTTCTATGAAAAAGATAAAAGTACATTATCTAAACACTCTGAAAAGGACTCACCATGCTCCACAATCATCATTGGTCACTGATAACTAGGGAGAACATATTTAACAGCAATGTATGGGCTACCAAAGCAGCTCTACCATCTAGGGGAGCTTTTTGCATAATAAACTTTAGTATAACAATATTCCATATCTCAAGGTTATGAGCACCACTTTATTTATTTTCCATCTAAGAGTTTTCCATGAGTGAACAGGCTGACATTCTGCATCTTATGATCCTCTCATCCAGCTTCATAATCATTATCACTAGGGAAGTTCTATGTCACAATAACGGAGGAATAGGGGTTGAGATAGCCTTTATTACAAAAGGAAGATCCCCTCAGAAACCTCCTAATTTGTCACTATTTTGGAGTCATTTTGAATAGCTACTCCTTCAGAAATGACTTTTTAACGCTTTAGAAGAAATATGGTTACTAGAAAACAACCAGGCGTGTAACCATTAAGATGAAGATCCAGCGCCCAACCAAGCTCCCGCTTGCAACAAAAAGATTTCTGAAAGACCTCTAAAAGACCCTGTAACTTTCCAGCTAGCCTCCTTCTTATAGTGTTCTTTTTCCAATGGTTCTGCCTTCAGAATTACTTTCTTCAAAAGTTTAAACCATTGGCGCTCACTTTTTCTTATAATAAATTAAGCTTACACACTTACTTTATCAAAAGCTTAAAATATTTATTTATTGTTTTCTTGCTTATACTTTAAGCTTTTGGCTTTCAACCAATCATATTCATCAGAAAACATGCCATAACTCAACCAATGATTGTAGGACGCAAACCTAGACCATTTCTGATGTTCCACCGCAACCCAACTAGGAAATCAGTTTCCACTGCTCAAACTGCTCAAAGTGTCAACTCTTTGCGCACCAAAGTTGTTGTGTTCTGAGGCGCGGCACAGACACACAACAGGAAATACTAACCTTAGGATTGGATTTGTACTAAGTCTTGGTTAGATGACAGGGAAGACTATGCAATTACCTTGCAGCCCTGGAAGAATAATGTCAGGGCCCAGAGTGCCCTGGACAGTCAGCTGGCCTCTCTAGAGATGATTAAACATGCAGCATGGCAACCCCCACAAAGCACTTCCCAGGGCAAAATACCCCCCTTTCAACTAACAAATGGCCTGGGATTTGAGAGGCACACAATCCTCAAATCCCTGGCATTGAGCCTGTTAACAAATCTGGGCCATCTACCTATTGGGAAATGGCACACTGGGAACGCAACCGTTTGATCATGTGATTGGGCAATTGATTCATTGCGGGAGCTAAAAAAACTGTAGCAACTTGCCATGCTGCAAAATTCAAAAGGTTCATGTTATAGCAGCCAATGAGAGCTCACCCTCTTGGCCAAGCACACAAATTCCAGGTAAAATTTTAAATCCACCTCCAAATGATGCCATCAGTTCTCTGGTGGCACAAAAGGCCATATAATCATCAGTAAGTATAAGTAGTGAGGGGGAGAAGCCCTCCTCACTGTTGACATCTTAATAAAGCGAGTTTATGCCTAGAAATTATTATCTTATTGCAGAAAGTGTCTATTTTTTGCTCAAATTTAATTATTTTCTTTGCATCTATTTGTGAATCCACCACAATATACAAACTAGCCTATCCACATCCACCTGTTTATACTCCTGTTGCCCTTGTTGAACCACCTTGCGCCCTTGATCTGGAGTATTTCCATCCACACCATTTGGATCTGCCCCCAACCATGAAGGTGATTTCAACTGCACCTCCTCTCCCAAATGCGCCGCTTACTCAGGACTTCAGCAAGCTAGGTTTTGTCTACATCACTGTATTAGGGCTGGCCAACCAAGTTGTGCCCCATACTGGGAGTTGGTGCCCCCTGGCCACTGCCCTCAACTACCTGGTACCAATCATGCCTATTGTGTACATGGCCTTTCAGGCCCAGCCTGCCTCCCCTGTGGGAGTCCAGCCAGACTCTGATATGGGCTGTGACAAATAATCTATACTAGTTGTGGCTAGAGAGAGGCGCGGAAGTACTGGATACACAACAACAAAAATGTGACTAGAACTTAATTTTTATTGGTGAATATGAAATGGAATATACAGTGGTTAGGAATACCACAAAACACTACCAGGACAGTAGGATCACTCGCCACAAGCATGAGTGGGGCAAGTGAGTTGCGCAGAGTCAGGAAACCAAACAATTGTATTTCCTGATTCAGTCATCAGCTCGTTTTGAGAGGCAAAAGCAAAAGCAAGAGATTTGTCTTTGAAATGGCCCACTGAAGGCAAAATTGACACATGGTGAATAGCAGTATTTATGACAAAAGTGTTAATTGGTTTACTATTCCAGCATCATTCTTCCTTGCATCCAAACTTAACCAATTCAATATCAGAATAATATTTAAATTGTTCTTTTTGATCTTCTTCAGTATTTTTTACATATATTTGCTCTTATAGTGAATTCCAAGGAAACCATCTCACCAAAACAGCTTTGTATCCGGCTCTCATTGCAACATACCTTTATCCACCCTAGGGAATTAATAAATACAGCTCTTACCTACAGTTATATCAAAATTCTACATTGTTTTTACTAATAAAACAAAGGAAAAACATTCCACCTTCTTCTACCTTAGAAAATCCATTCAGCAAAACATTGTCTTATTTCTCTGGATCATTTTGCTCTGTTTCCAGCCTCTTATGATAGCCTTTACTAGTTCTTCTGCTCCTGATGGCTGATGTTTTCCACAATTGTCTTTCCCCTGTTCTATAGTCTCCATCAGTCAATACCTTAAACTCAGGCAATAAGTCTTCACAAGTGAATAAACTTAGACTTGACCCCCACCAGTGACCTATACCTTTGGCCATCAGCACCAGACAATCCTCATTTCTGACCACTGGTATACTCACTAAAGTGATTAGTTTGAGCTTTCAGTTGCAAAGTAACCTACTTTACTTCCCAGAAACCTCCAAATCATTGAGGTCTGCAGCTGTTTCCAAGGACAGCCACCCCAATGATGCTTCTGAGCTTATTTAATCCTGACCAGTAGCTTCAAAACTACCTCAAAACTACTTGACAATCATGGGAGAAACTTTAACCCTCCATCCTAGGTAAAGTTGACCACCTACATGCTTCCTATCCTCAATTTTCACCACTTACCCACCATCTTACAGCATGCACCAAGACTCTAATCCATCACCATTTCTGCGCTAACATCATTGCTCCTCATTTTCACATGCTAGATATTAATACATAACCAACATTTACCTGTTTATTTCTTCCTTGGCCAACATAAGCCCTGCCTGCAAAACAGCTCATGTGTGGATCATTACAGGATCTGAATTTTCTAAATTCATTAAATATTTTTGTTTCATTGGGAGATTTATCTGTCTTTATAAACATACAAGTGATTTTTGCTATATGAGATAGCTGAAATCTTTTTATGACTATAGTTGTTAGAAACAATTGTGTAGACAATATATCACAATAAGAAGCTTCATATTGGTAATTTGACATCAATTCTGTCCTGCAGTCAGTTTCCTAGATGTATAGGCTATCTAAATGTAGCCGTCACATTTTATTCTAATTTAGAGAATATCACACATAAAATATCTGATGTATCAGTTTCTAACTGTAATTTCCCTTTTTTAAGGGTTACTATAATAGTGCACCGTTAATAACCTATATTCTTAATTATATAGAGCTGTAGCCTCATAGAGGTTCATTAACCTTGGAAATCCTTACATGTTTTTTAAGTGTTTACAATAACAACACAGCATATTGGCATAAAACAAGACAATAAGTATCCAGGGCTAAGAAGATGCAGAGTTTCTTGCTTCTCATGGGCACAGGCATGATCAGGATGCCAAAAACTATGAGATGGGCTACCAGTGGGAGACCAGGGCATCTAAACCTATTAGTGGGAATGACTTATCACAGGATTAGCGCTAAATTGATTAAGAGGCTGACTGTGAAGCAATCTGTATAAATTCTTGGGTCTTCAAAGCCACAAAATTTCTAAAAACTTTATTTAGTCTTGCCAATGTAATTAGATATACCTGCTTTACGTGAAAGAACACTACATACAATATATTAGAGATGAAATTGTAAATTGCTACTTTATTAAAAGCTGGATTGAAATCTAGCCAGCAGCTGTAACCTATTTGGGTAACTGAGAAATTGTTTTTAGGATTTTTGCATCTGTATCTTTTTATAATTTAATGTCCTTTATCATGATTTTTCAGACATTCTGTGTGGCTACTTGCGCAAGTGAACTAGTTCTTGCTGGGTTTACCTGATCCTATTAGCTGTCTTATACCACTCATCACTACTTAACCTCCATGATGTATATAGTATTATAGCTACAGCATGCCCTCTGTCTGAGCTGAGCTGCAGGCAATCAATGGTTGGTTGCTTCCTTGCCTGTCTCTGATAGCGCTGGGAAGGTACACCAGGTTTGGGAGAACTTACAGACATTCCAAATCTTGTTTTCTTTATATGAAAAGCGAAATTTTGTCATTATTTTTTCTTCTTTAGGGTTTCAATCAGAGTTCCCTTTTTGGATGGTACACCTGAGACCAACTAAGGTCAATTTGAGTTAAAGATTGTACAATGTATAACAACTGCAGTAGTTTTCAAAGCCATGCCGGTAAACAAAAATCAGATTTAAACAAAATAGATTCAGATTCAAGAGCACTTCAAGTTGGCCAAGTTTCATATAGAAAATATTTGAAGTATTTTTAGTGAACTGGCAAAGTGAAGAACAAGAAGCATAATATCAATTACACAAATTAAAAAAATATCAGACATCAAACAACATAGTTAAAACTAGGAATGTAATGACTTGGTACAAAAAGTAAAATAGATCAGGGTTGCTCCAGGATATATTATAGTTCTATCAGGATTCAGATGAGGCACTAAATAAAGGGCTAAATAGAAGAAAAAAAGAAGCAACCTAGAATCAAATTTCACAAAATTGAAACCAAATGAATCCACACAAGATGTGTAGTATTTGTATCCTAATATATATTTTTTAGAAGCCAATCAACAGCTATTTTATTTGAGAAAAATGTGTTTATTGATTTTCATGGCTCTTTACTTGTGTGTAAAGGGTTAAAAACCTATCCAAATATGGACTTGTGATTAAAATAAAAACCAGACCATAAAATTTTAAGCTTCTTCTTTTAGTGATTTTTGATTGATTCTATTTTACAATGGTTTTTTCTAACAACAAAAACTTTGACAACCTCAGCAAAAAAGGCAGCAGCTAAGACAGTTTAAGCAGAAGTGTGGTTTAGTACACAGAGGGCCCGTTTATACCCAGATCTTTGAGGCAGGTAACAAGGAAGCCAACCTATACCTGACCCCCAACCCATATGGCTTTGACTTGTTCAACAGTCACCTAGTGTCTAGCTCTGCCCTCACTACCGTACCCATCCCCAAACAAGCTGCCCACCAACCAACCAATCAGGATGGCAAACTCAATTTGGAACAAATTGCTGCCACCACCCAACCTCCCCCCTACAGCTAATCAGGCTATAGCGCCCATGGCCTAGTACCCTAAGTGCCAAAATATTACCACACAAATTTTTCAGGAAACTGTAGCACTCAGCCAGTGTGGCCTAACCTGGGATCAAATTGCTGACCAATTAAAATTTCCCCAAGTTAATGTCATGCAAAAATTCACCAACTTCATGAACAAGGGGAATGAAATTGGCATGGCCAAGAAGCCCAAGAAGGCTCCAGAGTCCCAGATCAGCAAGGCCTACCCAATTATGTTCAATCTCCTGCAGCAAGACCCCAAGCTTCCCCTAACTCAGGTCCACAAACAGCTTGCACCATAACATATGGGTCTCTGAGCGCATGATGCAGCTCTGGATGAACAGAAAGGTGGCTTCAGTCTGGGTTCTCACCAATGTTGCCGGTGACCAATGTGATGGCGCTTAGGATTCACCGTATGATCAGGTCATTGAATCAACCCTGGTCTGATGCTTGATAAGTCTATCAGATGAAGTTATCTTTATCTTCTATTACAAGCTATCAATAGCTTTCAACAATTTTGGTGAACAAGGGAAAGCCACCAATAAAAATGGAAGGAAGAAGGTTAAGAAGGGGATGTTCATTGGTGCATTTATGGCTGTTTTGGCAAAGGATTTTGTTATTATTGGATAAATCACAATTACACCAATGGCTATGAATATAGTCATATCATCAGTGAATTACTTGACTCCTGGGATAGCTCAAATTCCTCTTATTGGGGTTTCTTGAGCCACCAGATGGAGGGTAGCTCCACTTTCCTTGAGACCATCCAAGGACGTGGGAACCAGGCCTCTGTGTACCCAGCCAGTCACACTGACATCCATCTGACTGATTTTGTGTTCTTCAACATTGGAGATACAGTTTGGGAGCACCACCCACAGGCATTTAATGATCTTTATCTTGGGGTCCTAGACCATGCTTATCTCTTTAGTTGACAGATAGTAGCTGACTTATTTGCCCAGTTTGTTTTTAATGTAAATAATAGCAGCCAATCACGTAAGTACAAGTGCCTATCACCCCAGGCCAAGGCTGTCTACTAGCCAATCAAACCAATGACAGACAAGAAATATAACAAGTATTATATGGTGGCCTTCACAGTTAATCCACCCAGTTCATCCCAAACCAACCCCAACCTGTCAGCCCCACCCATCTAATCCCAGATGACAACTGTCAGAATTAAATTGTCTACATGTAACATCCTCCATGCAAAAATCCCAGATTTTAGTTTAGCTTTATTTTTTTACAATTTTAATTAAAGCTTGAAGATTAAAATCAAATTTAACTTTTACCACCAAGAACAATTATTTAAGGTAAAGAAATCAATAAAAATACAATGTATTGTAACTGTGCTGTTTTAGCAGAGTTACAAGGGGAACATGATTAGAAGCTAGATAGATATCTTTATTGGAAGATATGGCTTATATAGTTTGAGTGAATCATGGATAGTAGGAATATGATTATGATGATCACTTGGTTGAATGGTTAGGGGGTGGCTTGATTCTGGTAATGAGTCAAGCGCTAACTTGAGGTATCTACTGTATGGGATCATTATCTGCTCATGTTGCTATTTCTGGAAATTTTTGTTGAATTCTGCATTTGGCTACAGATTGCTGGGAAGTCAGATTGCGGGTCACAAACCTTCTTAGTCAGAACCTTTACAGGGGGTCAAACTCATTGTTTTGACACCCCCAGCTGAGATTTAGCCTCCTCTGATGGGAGACCTTCTGGAAGGTTGTCAGGCGCTCAGGCGCTGTAATTTACCAGCTGTTGCTTGGTTGCAGGGAGGAAATTCTCATTGTTTCTGACAGGCTTTTCAGGGTTGCAGCCAGCTATGGTGTAGAATCTTACCTTGCTTCCTCTTGCCCAGTCCTTGTGCTAGGTAAGCGTTGGTGTCATTTACCTTTAACACAATGGCAGGGCCCACTTTCTCAGGCTGTAGTTTACTATTGTCTGTGTTCATCATCCATACTTTATCACCAACCTCTTGCCTTGCTTGGATGGGGAAAATGTGTCTTGTAGGTTTTTGATTTCTTTTTCTTCTTGATCACTGTTGGCATGAAGTATATGTGGGTCTGAACAGGGAGGCACTTTGCTGGGTATTTCTAACTTGGGCCCTCTAAGGGCTTGGATGATGTTAGGTTGTGTCTCATACACCAACTCAAAGGGACTCTTTCCAGTGGATCTGTTTACTTGAGTACTACAAACAAGAAGTGCACTCACCTATTATTTGTGCCACTCACCAGGTCTCCCAGAAGTGACATTGACAAGGGCTTGCACAAGGCTCCTGTTCAGCCGCTCTACTCTGCCATTAATATGAGGATGGTATGCTGTAGTCATTGTGTGTTTGACCCCATCCTTGATGAGGTAAACTTTGGTATTCTCCAAGATCAACTCCTTGCCTCTGTTGGTAATCAATAGGTCTGACTTTCTGATATTACTGATAATTTCTTTGCCAATGAATTGTCAAACCTCATTTCTGGGGTGCATCTTGACAGCTTGCTCTACAGGACAGTGTGTAGCAAAGTTAATGAAAGTGATGATATGTTTCTTGTCATTGTGTTTCCCTGAAATGGCCCCCACAATATCTAAGTCCCACACATTGAAGGTTAGCTGAGTGCAAATGGATAGTACTGTTTTTGAAGGGGTGTCCCTTTTTGTGAACTTTTCACATACTTCACACTGCTCAAGTACCTCCTGTACGTCCCTATACAGAGTTGGCTGACAGGCTTTGTGCTTCAGAAATTTGTAAAGATTTTGGCTAATTGTATGGCCTAAGTCTCAATAATAGTGCAGGATGGTGTCAAATCTTTGGTGTGTGGGGATTTATGAGTGTTTTACTCCATCAGACATTTTAAAATGCAGTGTTCCATAAATGTCTGTAAACAAGAGTTTATTCTTGACAACAGTGTCTCTGGTAATATCTGTGGTGCCTAGAGGGAAAGCTTTTTATTTAGATAAAGAACCAGGAGGGGACAGTACAGATCAAGACCATTTTTGCCTCTGGAAGCCCTTACATATAGGTGCAAGAGGGTGTCAGCCATGACCAGTTGTCATGTTTTGAGGCATGGCACAGACACACAGCATAGAATACTAACATTAGGATTGGATTTTTACTAAGTCTCAGTTAGTTGCAGGGAAGGTGATTGGATTATCTTGTGTCCCTGAATAAATTATCTCTACTAGTTGTGGCTAGAGAGAGGCGCCAAAGTACTTGGAGACACAAAGACAAAAATGTGAATATAACTTAATTTTTATTGGTGAATATGAAATGGAATATATAGTGATTGACAATACTAAAAAACAGTACCAGGACAGTAGGATTATCTGCCACAAGCATGAGTGGAGCAAATGACTTTCACAGAATCAGGAAACCAAACAATTGGATTTCACAGTTTGGAAACAGACTCATTTCAAAGGCTGAAAGCAAAAGAGAGCTATTTGTCCTCAAAATAATCCATCAAAGACAAAATCAAAACATTGTGAATAGCAGCATTAATAACATTTCCCCCTTCTAGATTGGCCTTAGGGGGTAAGACTTGAGAAGAAGCTTGGCATGTACTCGGGCAAACAAACAACCATTAGAAAGGAGTTTTACAGTATGCTCTGACCCTTGTTTAGATGTCTCTTCTAAAGGCCCAACCTACAATGTATCTAGCTTGTGAGTGCGTCTTCCTACTCTATGCTGATAATAAAGAACATGGTCTCCAATGTTAAACTCAGGCAAGGGAGAGCGTCCAGAATTGTAAGGGGAGAGCTTGATCATCTTGGCTTATAAACAGAGGTATATACAGTGGCATATATTTTGATTATGCGGTTGACTAAGTTTTTGATGTAAGCATCAAGGTCTGTGGCCTTGTCAGAGGAGAGTAGGCCCCCCAGGAGCAACAGAGTGGTGGCCTTGCGCTCATACAGAATAGCAAAAGGGGGATATTCAGTGACACAATGTTTGCTGAGGCCATAGGCAAAGAGAGCAGTGGATAAGTATAGATCTCAGTTTGCAGCATCAGAGTAAGTGAGTTTTCTCATGATGGAAACCAAGGAAAAATCAGCACACTCTACATACCCATTAGTGGAAGGGTTATAAGGGGCTGAGAAGGATTGATGATACCCTAGAGCCTCCACAATGGAAGTCATCAGCTTAGCATTGAAGTTAGTCTCAGTGTCTGACAACAACACTTGAGGGCATCCATGGCAGTAGAATACATCTTGCAGAAGGAAGACCGCAGTTGTCTTAGCAGTGATATCCTTAGTAGGGCAAGCTTCTACTCATTTGCTGAAATGATTGACAGCAATCAAGAGGAAGCAGCAACCTGAGCAAGAGTAGGGTAGAGGCCCTACAGCATCAATACTGACTGTGTGGAAGGTGTGTTGAGGGGGGACTAGCTTGAACTCATGAGAGGCAGATAAAGGCTGTGTGAGCTGACAGTCATAACAACTGGCAATGACGTCTGGAATCAGCAGGCGGAGGTTCTCCCAGAAGCAGTTCTTCTGGAGCCAGTCATAGGTCTCAGCAACGCCTCCATTTCCAGTCTCTTTATAAGATTGGAGCACCAACAAAAGGCAAAGGCTAGGACGTACATAGGACAGGTATTGTCCTGCACCTTTTTGTTGAGCTGGTTGTAAAAATGAGGGTGTGTGATTGTACTACAGTCACATAGGGCTGTGGTTTCACAAAGAGGTTGAATTGTGATGGATTTCATAGGTTGAAATTCAAAACAATAGGATTGGCCTTGGAGAGATTTTACAGCGTAGTAATGATACCCAGAAATCAATTAGGCTGTACTAATTGAGGGTCAAAATGAATAATATGAATGATTCAGATTATGAGCCTAGGTGTCTCAAACTGTCTAATTAACCATGGAGGTTAATGGATTACCCAGGAATCAATTAGGCTGTAATAATTGAGGGTGGAAATGAATAATCTGAAAAATTCATATTATGAGGCTAAGTGTCTCAAATGCAATTTATTAACTGGTGTCAGAAATCTGCGGACCGTGGTATTTTATCATCCACCAGATTATATCCTAAGTCTTCTAACATTAGGAAAGTACAGAGAACCTGTGACTTTGGCATAACCTGCGGTACGGGATACTTTTTTTTTCTGCAGAAGTAGCAAGTCTGACTGGGCCCAAAGCCTGGAGGATTTGGGACGGTTCTTCCTACTTCTGGATACGGTTCCTGGGTTGTCTCTTTATTTTACTATAGACAACTATACTGTATGATGACATTATCATCTTTTGCTCTCCACTAATAGAACTTAAGAGAGGATCACATTGAGGAAATAAGACTTGGATCAATCATCAAGCCGTTAAGAAATCAGCAGTCTTTTATTCTAATGGACTGGCTTTAAGACGGCCCGCCTGCCCGCGTTTTATCCGAGTTAGCTCACAACGCTAGGAAGAGACTGAAGTAGCATTAGGTCAATACGGCAGGAGGCCTGGCCTTTTCAGGGTGGATTTTGTGGAAGATCGCTTGACGACTTCCTTGGCTCACTGTGTTTGTTCTAGACACGCCGCACAGCTGAATCTCTTTTCAGCTGTCTGCCTGGGCCACTATCCAGGGCTAGCTAGCCAACGGTTGGCTACTAGTTCACAAGATGATTGTTACACTAATCAGAGCTACTCTAATACAATAGGCTCAGAGCCTTTTATCTTAGAGTGTTTTGGCCCGGTGGCCCAGTCCATGTTGGACTCTGCTAGACATAATGCAGATGACGGTTCTTATGACGGCCCTCTTATTCTAGGATACAATTTGAGTTTAGAATAATAATTATTGTGAAGTGCATATTGAGGTGCTTGATGAAGGGAACTAATTAATGAGCAGTAATTGCATGTTCCATTCATTAATTGTAATGCATGGATTTGTTGGTGCCAGGATATGATTTGATCATTGATTCCACAAACCTGCGGCCCGCATTAATTTGTTGAAACCATTCCTAAGAGTGATTAGCTACTGGCCCGCGTTATTTTGTTAGAACTATCCAAAGAGTGATTGACAGCTGGCCCGCAATAATTGGTTGAATCCGTTAATTAGTCAATATCCCAAAATCCTGACAACTGGGAAAGTTAATTAATTGATACCCTGGAATATGATTGATGAGGATTTAATCATAGGGCCAAAATGGACTTGACTGTGTCAAGTAAAGACTTGTTGTCTTCAAATGGATTAATTAACGGGGAAGGTTAATTAATATATGCTGGGAATATAATTAATTAGGATTTAATTATATTGTTTAATTGCCTTGGCTGTGTCAAGAAGTTTGGTTAAGGTTAGCCAAAAGTAAACTCCCAAATTGTGGTTTAAAAGCGCCGTTTTGGCAAATTAATTAGGTTAAAAGTGCTGCTGCACCGCCTAATTGATTTGTAAAGTGCCAAGGCGCTGCCCAGTGAATGTTTCAGGCGCCGCCTGGGAGAGTTCCTGGGCGCCGCAGTGGCGCCTGGTTTGAGTTTCAAAGTGTTTTAATGGGGTTTTAGGCAAAAAACCATTAAATGCAAAAATAACTAAATATAGACAATGATATCTATACATTCAGGATTGATCAGCTGGTTCCCAGTTGGAACAAGGATAGCTTGGATCAGGAATATGTATATTTCACAGGGTTTTGGCGCCAGAAGTCTGGAATGCTTCAAGCCAAAGCAATACATTTCCACAGAAGGAATCTGGTGATTCTGGAATGTATTAGAGCACATTCTTATAGGTTAAGAGTGTGAAGATCTTTTTGGTAAATATCTGGATTGTATGACACCGTTATTTCATAAACCATGTGATAGGAATCCAGGTGTGATTCTGGAACCGGAGGGGTTTTCAGCCAAATGTACCCTGATTGGTATTTAATGGAAACAGGATAATAATTAATAAAAGATGATACTTATGTGTGACAATGGTTGCTTTCCCCTCAATCTTTTTATGCTTTGTGTTTTTGGCTTTTGACTGAAAGAAGACTACCATGGAATAAAAGAGATGCTCTGCAGCTAAGACTATGAGAAGCAAAAAACGTGGAAGTGATCACCAGATGGCAACAAGTTTAATGCCAAGATTTCTTGCCTGGAATCCAAGCTCATCAAAGCTTACATAAAGGATTCCCTGTCAAACTGTAAAAGAGTCAGTCCAGGATAATGAAGAAGCAAGCATGAATTTCCTGGATCTGTCATAGGGTGTTCTCAGATAGTTTAAACAGGGCAGTCTGAATCTCTTCATTCTTGTTCTCCCAAGAAGAAGGGTACCCAATTATTTCATATAATCAATCATATTCAGCAGGGTGTAGAGCAAGGATAGGCATTCTGGACAATCCATCAGCATTTTGATGTTGGATCCTGGGACAGTGTAGCACTGTGAAATCATAGCCCTGTAAGTGGAGGGCCCATCTAGCTAACCGTCCTTCTGGTTCTTTGAGCTTATGCAACCACTTGAGCAAGGCATGGTCAGTGACCACAGTGAAATGGGTACCAAAAATGTAATGGCGGTGTTGAGGGTCTGGATTTACAAGTATTCTGGCGCCTGCCATCACACCTAACATCCAGTCATTGCCCAATTTGATGCCTTTCCAATATACCATTCAATATACTGGAAATGGCAACAAACCAATATCACATGACTGTCCAGGTATCCAACAACTTGAACCCATCCAGCACATGACCAGCCCCTGGGTTTGGTCCAACTAATATCCCTGCCACAGCTAAACCTATATAAGTTTAAAGTATCATCCA
>QTSX02002510.1:0-37420 GCA_014839935.2 Entomophthora muscae | reverse complement strand
AGCGGACTACGGCACTTCAGACTACACCATAACAGATGGAGCAAAAGAGCTAACAAGCCACGTAGTAAACAACAATTTGAAAACAAAGAACATCAAACATTCCACAACATTCCCAACAGGCCACAGAGTAACGGCAGAGTTGAACAACTGAATGGCAGCCTTATCAGAACACTGGAAAAAATAATGGATGGCAAAGTCAAAGACACATGGCCACTCTATGCAAAACATGCATTACCAGTATCCCAGGTTTTTACTAATCAAGGGACAGGCTACTCCCTGTTTGAACTAACATACAGGTACAAGCCAGAAATAGTCAACTGCAAAAACCAACAGTATGTGAAGATCCCCCCAGGGAAATCTCCCACAGTAGAACAGAATCCAGCTCTACAACATATATGCCTCAAAGCCAAAATGGCAGAAATAAAGAGACTAAAAGCTCAAAAGGTAACCTCAACAGAGGACCCACTCCCCATCAACTCCCCTGTCTGGGTCCTAGCTGGGAACAGAAAGAAGCTAGACTCAGTACACAGAGGACCAGGAAGAATCATCAGATAACAACCAGACAGGAACACCTACCTGGTTAAGTTCCAGGGTGCCAAAGAGCCCATCACCAAAAAGTATCACAGATCTTACCTCCGCCCTAGCAAAGGAGAACACTCAACCCAGTTGGTATCCACTAGCTAACAACTCCAGGAACATCAGTGGCAGCTTTCAAGACAAAGCCCCCTCCTGATGTACCCAAGTAGTCCCTTAAGGGGGAGTGTGTTGAGGGTCTGGATGTACAAGTATTCCAGCTATTGCCATCACACTTAACATCCAGCCATCACCCAATTTGGTGCCTTTCCAATATACCATTTGATATACCAGAAATAGCAATAAACCAATACCACATGACTGTCCAGGTGTCCAGGTGTCCAGCAACTTGAACTCATCCAGCACATGACCAACCCCTGGGTTGATCAAACTAAAATCCCCGCCACAGCTAAATCTATATAAGTCTAAAGTATTATCTAATAAAATAAACTTCTTCTCTTCCTACTTTATATTTGAAGCTTCCCCAAAAAGGCGCTCCTTATCAAAAGGCTCCCATAACAGCAGGACCTTTCTCAATTTTCTCCAAGCTGTCAAGGAGTACCTTTGGATAAATTACAGCGGTACATTCAACGTTATTGTGCTTGATAATGTCAGGCTCCACAAATTGGATCTGGTTGTGTCTGAATTCCCCCCATTGATAAAAACAGTCATTCTGCCAGCCACTGCCTTGCAGACTGCCCAATGAGACTCCTCTTCCTTCTGCCCTATTCTCCATTTCTGAATCCAATTGAGGAGGTGTTTGGTTGGATCAAGAATAAGGTGAAACAAGACCTCCCTCAGGACACAGAGGATCTCTTCAACATTCTTGAGATCAGCCAATTTGTAATGCCACCCAATGTGATGGCGGCTTTCTATGAGCACTTGGAATCCTTCCTCCCAAAAGCCTTGGCCTCCAAGCCAATCAGATAAATGGGCGCTCTGGGTTTTATTTAGTTTTGATTTTATTTAGTTTGTTTTTATTAGGACTCAATAATTATTGTTTATATATAATAATGTGATGTTTGAATGTATTATAGACATTTAAGAATACATAGAAAAGGTAAGTAAAATTAATTATACTAGGTATGAGGACAAATATTTTTATTATAATGCACTGAATATTATTATTGGCTTTTGCGCTAACAAATGAATAAATTAAAAAAAGATAGAAATAAATTAGTTTATTTAAATAATTGTAAATTGTTGAAGGTACTTTGGCTTTTTTAAGCCACAAATTGGACCTTGCATGTCATCATCTGATCCTTGTTATTTCAGTGCCACTATAGCCACACAACACAACCACCAATGATTTTCATGTATTGCTTGCTAATTAGTACTTAGGACACAGGTCAAGTATATCAAATATGTTTACCAAATCACATTACAAGGGAAAGGTAATTTGAGTTCTAAACAATCATTTGTTTAGAACAATAGTGGAGCAGGCCACATGATGCGGATAAATTTGATTCTTGATGTTTATCTGTGTGATAAATAAACCTGTACTTGACGAGCTAATAAATAAAAACATTTTTAACTTATTTTTAATATTTGACGTGGTTGCAACTTTAACTAATGTCTTGTAATATATTTATATATATTAATATTATAATTTACATACTAAAATTTAAAATAAAAAAATATTAAAAGTAAAAATATAATTATAATTATAAATCTTAAAAGTTAAATATTAAAGTTTAAATAATCAAAATATAACAATTTTATTAAATTGTGATTTATTCAATATCAAAATATTTGATATTAAAAATTTTAATATTGTAATATGTATTATTAAAATTTTAATATTAACTTTTAGATACTAAATTTTTTATTATTTAAATATGTAATATTAAAATTTTTATAGTAAAATTTTAATAGTACATATTACAATATTAAAAAATTTAGTATTACAATATAAAAAGTAATAAAAAATAATTTGCAAGGGGAAAATATTTATTGATGGATGCAAACTGCAAAGGGAATGTGATTATTCCGGGGAATTATACCCCAAAATTAAATTTTCAGCTAATGCATCTAATTGGATCCACGTACTCTTCTGTACGTGGTGGACAGCCCTGGATGTGATTTCTAGAGGGGTGGCGCCCTGTACCCCAGTGGTTGTGATTGTTTGATAAAAGGCAAGCGGGTGAGCAAATTGACTAGTAGGTTTTTTTGGGGTCACATAGTACCTGTATAGCGTTGTCAATGCAAATGAGTCATACAGGACGTGCTCAACTGTTCTGTATCCCCATGGTGTCTTCTGGCGGTTGAGGGCTACGTGGCAAATAGCCATGTGAATAGGTACATCCTCCAACTTTTTGACGTTGGTTTTTAATATGCAGTGGAGGAGGATTCCCAGATATACCACAACGTAGATTGTTTGCAAGGTATGCTTTTCCGAGAACATGCATAATTTTTTGAATGTTTGAACTAACCTATTGATATAGAATGTTTGGTTGAACTTGAAGAGGGTTCAGGGGGCGCCCGACTTGAATCAGCCCCCCAGGCCTCTGCAAACAATATTAATAAAGGTTTAAAATTATTCACAAGGACTGCATCCCCACTTTATTTGATAGTGCCTTAAAAACTTCATTAAAAATTGCAGATTTCAAATATTCATTTCCTATTTGAAAGTTGGTTTTTATTGAATTCTTTTCATATTTGTTGATGTTTGTGAAGGGGAATCATTGAATGCTTTTGTATATGTATTCATCAAAGTTCAGTTTGATATCCCCGCAAATTTCATTCATTTCTTTGATTTTGATATTTGATCCTAGTTCATATGCTTCCCTTATCCATGGCAAGCACCCCGCAGGTGGTGAATATTCCCTATCTTGAGCTTCAATATTAAAAAATTATTCATATTATGTTGAATTATTTTATTTATTTGGTTTTTATTTATTTGTTTTACAGGGGCCACCAGTGACTGGTAACCCCCGTAAAACCAACTTGGTGTATAAGCCGCCACTTCTGCAACCTCATCCCCATTCCTGGTAATGACTAAAATAAATATAAGTAAAACATAAAAAGACTTACTAATTGTTTCCCCTGTGGCCCCCTCAGCCACAGGCGCCACTTCAGCAAACTTCATGAGCGTTGGATGCTCTTCATTAATTTTTCTAGGCTTAATTTTTCTTATATTTCTTGCAACTTGTGTTTCTTCTTGGTTTTCATTTGGTAAAGCTTCTGTATTTCTTGAAGCGCTTCTGATTCTTGACTGAGTTTTGTTTTATCTGTTTTCATTTGGTCAGTTTCATCTTTGTTTGTGTTGATTTTCTTTAAAATTCTATTTCCTATAATTAGTTTGATTTTTGAGTATTCTTTCTATTGGTTTTTGCAAATTCCCACAAGTTGTAACTTTCACTTTTGAAATCTAACTGCTTGAGTATTTCATTTTGAAGATTTAAAACTATTTCCTTGTGCTCTTTGTTGACTATTGATCCCAGGCTATTTTTTTCTGTTTTGTTTTGCTGGACCAAAGCCCTTTCCTCATTTACCAGTTGATTTACCACAATTTCCCTTATGTTGTATTCAATCTCAACAACCTTTTGGAGGGCTGACTCTAATTTGTTTACTAAGTTAAGGATATTTGACATTTTGTTTGAATTATTTCAAAAAACTGGTTTTTATAGTACTACCTTCAATGCATGAATATTTTTCATCATCATTACTAAATTAAAGACCATAAATGTAAATATTGGATTAGAATATTGCAATTAGACATCAAAACTTGATATTTTGATATTATGTGCATAACTCAATGCATTTTGCTTAATAAAATCCATTGTAAACTTGGTCTTTTCCATCATAATTTAATGAAATGGACTGTGTTTATATTAGAGAGCCATTAACGCTTAGTACAAATATTGATACATAGTGCATTTTACAGCCTGTATATTTACCTATTGGTAATAACTCTATAAGCTTTTTAATTGGATTTTGAGAGGTAATAATAATGTAATGTGTTAATAAATTACTGTTTATTAACACATTACATTATTATTACCTCTCAAAATCCAATTAAAAAGCTTATAGAGTTATTACCAATAGGTAAGTATACAGGCTGTAAAATGCACTATGTATCAATATTTGTACTAAGCGTTAATGGCTCTCTAATATAAAAACAGTACATTTCATTAAATCATGATGGAAAAGACCAAGTTTACAATGGATTTTATTAAACAAAATGCATTGGTTATGCATATAATATCAAAATATCAAGAGTTAGAGTCTAATTGCAATATTTTAATGCAATATTTACATTTATTGTCTTTAATTTATTAATGATGATGAAAATATCCATGGAAATAAATATATGTTACCACATCAAATGTACAACATTCTTTACATATGGGAAATGCTAACAATGTAAAAAAAATATTATTAATTATGAACTGAAAGAACAAAATCAATTTCAATAAGTTAGCACAAAGAGAAGTATTATTTTACTCATCAAAGGACAAGTAGGGGAGGGAATGGGCAGAAAGAACATTGCCTTTATCTGAGCCGTGAAAGAAGCTGCATCAGAGATAGTGGGGAGGGAATGGGCAGAAAGAACATTGCCTTTATCTGAGCCGTGAAAGAAGCTGCATCAGAGATAGTGGGGAGGGAATGGGCAGAAAGAACATTGCCTTTATCTGAGCCGTGAAAGAAGCTGCATCAGAGATAGTGGGGAGGGAATGGGCAGAAAGAACATTGCCTTTATCTGAGCCGTGAAAGAAGCTGCATCAGAGATAGTGGGGAGGGAATGGGTGGTGGTTTGGGAGTCAGGGTTGGAAGGCAGGTGGCTTGATGGGGGGGGTTGGGGAGGCAGGGTTTGTTGACTGGGAAGGGGCAGCAAGAGCTGATTGCTTCAATTGCTCAAATTTGTCTTCTGTCACATATGCAGGCTTGGTGAGACAGATGGATTGGCGTGGGGGGAGGTGGGAGTCCTTTCTGGACTGATCACTATACTTGCATAGAAGATGATGAGATCAATTAAGTCCTGAACAGACACAGAAGGGAAAAGCTCATACCCCTTATCAATTTGGGTGCATAGTTTGTTGTAGGTGGCAGGCTTTAAGCGCCTGAGGTTGGAACCAAAATTGTAGAGACATACATCTGCAAGATGCATGTTGGTGTAGTTGATGGGGTAGGACCAGCAGGTATGCCCTGCAGCCCTGATTTCTTGGGTAGATTATTCCTGCTGCTCCATCTCTGCACTCAGTACAACTGTGTGCACGGTGTTTTGTGTGGCCCACTCCTCCAGCATGGCCTTGAGCTCCGTCTGGTAGGCATATCCATCTGCGGTGTTTGATATTGCCAAGTAATAATTGACTCCCAATGGGAAAACTGCCAAAAAAAAAACCAAAAAACCCGATATAAGATTGGTCCGTGCTTGAATACGTCAGACTGGATACGCTTCTCTCCAAAGTCTTGGATGCTTGCAGAAATCTTAGCATACAACAGGAAGATTACATCATTACAGGCCCTCATTGCCCTTCCCTTGATAAAATTAATAATAGTTGAATTGTAGGGGTCAGTGTCCACCAGAATGGGGCCACTGAGAACTTGATTGGACAAGATTCTAGCAGCAACCACAACTCCATGCATCCACAAATTCACTGTTCTTTTATTGGCAAAGATGCCGTGGAGTCCCAACTGGAGACGTACCTGGACCAGGGGCATCCATGTGTCACATTCCATAATGGCCATCATAAGGGGATGGGCTGTGTCACCTTTGGTCAAAGTACGGGCACCAGTTGGGGTCTTCTTGATAGGGGGGCCACAGTTGGCGTGGGCTCAAAGGGTTGCAGCTACAGTAGACTTTGCAAACCCCAATTTTGGGTGCAATTTCCCCAAGGGACATAAGCTTCCCTTGATTTTCTTCCATATTGAGAACAATCTCTGGAGTGATTAGTTTTCTTCTGCGTCTTGCAGGCTGATTGGCTGGGGGAGGGATGTGTCCATCATGAGAACTAGTCAATGCCATTTGATTGGCTGTTTTGGGGTCCTGGGCTCTCTGGGTGACCCCATGGCTAAAATGGCTGGTTCTGGATGCCATTGCTGATAAGGGATTTGGGTTAGCAGCTGCCTGTGAGTGATGGGCAAACAGGGCCATACTTGAGGACGCAGTACAAAGAACACACTCCTAGGTGGTGCTTGCAGAGGGGCCTTCAGGTTAGGAGTGGCCATAGACAGAGGCTTCACCGTTAAGAGACCCAGTATAGCCCTGCATAATTTTGTCAAGGCCAGGGAACAGCTTGTTGACTTGGTTGTTATTGGAAGAAGACATAATAAATTTTTATTAAAATTTTAAACTCAAGAGAAGAATGTATATTTTAGTCAATTTTATTGTTATTTATGTTAATTTTATAAATATTATGATCTAAATTTTAGCTGCCCTAAAATAGAATAGGGTGATTTTTGAGAATGCCTATGATTTCTAAAAGAATTAGCACAAATCCACTCTAGATCCTTTAACATCCTTTTTGAGACACCCATAAATTATATTTATTTTGAATTCACCTCATTTTTGATTTGAATTTGTTTCTTGGATTTGACAATCCCACAATTTCAGATTTGTTAATTTTTACATGATGTCTATGATTTGTTTGAAATACAGGAAATCTCAAATCATACATTAGAATCCTGCATTTCTGATTCATGTATCCCGCATTTGTTTGCTGGGGTTTGTCTTTTGTTAGTTGAGTTATCTGCTCAAGAGATTCAAAATTTGCCAATTTAAATAAATCAAAAAAAGTCAAACTAAATGTTTGATTTTATTAAATATTTTATTTTTCACTCAGCTGAGTTGCCCGCAAAAGTGATTCAAAATTTAGACCAAGGATTTGACAATCCTGCATTTTTACGTTCAGGTTCTGAATTTACAGTACTCAAATATAATTTTAATAAAGAAATTAATAACTTTAATGATTCATTAACTTATTTTCATATGTTTTATTTTTTTATTTTTTATGTGAGCAAAAACACACAGAAAACAGTTAACATTTGCCAGCCCTGCTTAAATTTAAATAAGCGTACTATGTTTTTTCATAGTAAATTTTCAAGAAAATGTCAACAGTTTTAATGTTGTCAATAATAAAGTCTACAATTTTTTATTTTCAGTGATAATTCAGCGTTTTTTACTAATTGTTGCTCATAATGTTGACGCTTTTCATTTCTCACATATGAAACTTTATTTTTACATAATAAAAAAATCTTATTTTTTGGTATGTTGATAAGTAGCGCCTTTTGGGGAAGCTTCAAATATGGAGTTAAGAAGAAGAGAAGTATATTTTATTAGATAATACTTTAGACTTTTATAGCTTTTGTTGTGGCGGGGATTTAGTTGTGTTGTAACTGTGCTGTATTAGCAGAGTTACAAGGGAAAAATATTTAGAAGCTAGATAATAATCTTTATTGAGAGATAGTGATTATATAGTCAATGTGAATCAAGGATAACAGGAACATGATTGTGTTAATCACACAGCTGGATGGTGAAAGGGATGGCTTGATCCTGGTAATGAGTCAAGCGCCAAAACAAGGTATTCACCTTAAGGGATCATCATCTGTTCATGTTGTTGGATTTGGTAATTTGAGTTGACTTCCTAGTCT
Organism: Entomophthora muscae; assembly: GCA_014839935.2. Taxonomy (NCBI): domain Eukaryota; kingdom Fungi; phylum Entomophthoromycota; class Entomophthoromycetes; order Entomophthorales; family Entomophthoraceae; genus Entomophthora; species Entomophthora muscae. The sequence continues at coordinate 29,254 of QTSX02002510.1, read as the reverse complement.
GGCTTCAAGTGGCCAGGTAATTGGATTTTGGGTCACAAACCTGCTTTTTTGGAACCTTGCTGACAGGTTGAGCCTGCTGTTTCAACACACACCCTCCAACTGAAGGTTGGCCTCCTCTGGGGGTAGGTCGTCAGGGAGGTTTTCAGAAGCCCGGGCGCCATACTGGACTAATTGTTGTTCTGTGGTGGGCAGGGCAGTTTTGCGTTGTATTTGTCTTGCTTTGCATGGTCTTAGGCAATCATGGTGAAGGGTCTTGTCTTGTTTGCGCTTCCCAAGTCCTTGCACAAGGTAAGTGTTATTGTTGTTTGCCTTTAGAATGATTGCTGGGCTCACTTTCTTGGGTTGTAGTTTGCTTTTATCAACGTTCATGACCCAAACCTTGTCCCCAACTTCATGTCTATCTCAGATTAGGACAAAAGTTTTTTGCAGACGTTAATTTCCCTTTTCTGTTTGTTTGCTGTTGGACTAAATAACTTGAGGGTCTGAGTGCAGGGGGACTTCACTTGGGATTTCCAGTTTGGGTCCTTTTAATGCTTGGATTATATTTGGCTATGTGCTGTATACCAACTCAAAAGGGCTTTTTCTGGTGGATCTGTTCACTTGGGTTTGGCACCCAAGTAGTGCAGTTGATAGCTGCTTATACCAGTCTTCAGGTCTTCCGGCAGTGAGCTTGGCTAAGGCTTGCACAAGACTGCCATTTAGCCGCTCTACACATCCATTGGCCTATGAGTGGTATGGGGTTGTTACGGTGTGTTTGACCCCATTTTTAGTGAAGTATACATTGGTGGTTTTGGAGGTCAATTCTTTCCCTACATTGGTTATCAGGAGTTCTGGCTTTCCAAAATTGCTTATTATCTCTTTGCCAATAAATTGTTATATGTCATTGCTGGTGTGCACCCTTACTGCTTGGGCTACTGGCCATCTTATAGCAAAGTCTATGGCGGTGATGATGTATTTCTTATCATTGTGTTTCCCTGGCATGGGGTCAACAATGTCAAGGGCTCATACCCTGAAGGTTAGTTGTGTGTGGATGGGTAGTACTGACTTTGGAGAGGTTTTGCTTTTGGCAAACTTTTTGCATACCTCACATTAGTCTAGGACTTCCTGAACGTCATGGTATAAGATTGGCCACCAGGTCTTGTTCTTAAGGAACTTGTATAGGTTTTGACTCTTGGTGTGTCTGAGGTCTCTGTGATAGCGCAGGATGGTGTCTACTTGCTGGTGTGTGGGGATATAGGGAATGGTAGTACTGTTGGACATTTTTCTGTGCAGGGTCCCGTACATGTCAGCAAATAGGTGTTCATTTTTGATAACTGTTTCCTTTGTTAGGTCAGTTGTACCAGGGGGAAGCCCTTGTCCTTTGTTTGTAGTACCAAGAGAGGCCAGTCTGGGTCAAGCCCACTTTCCCCTCTTGCGGCAGGGACATATAGGTGTGAGAAGGCGTCTGCCATGGCAAGCTTGGGCCCAGGTTTGTACTGTATGAGCATATTGAATCTCTCCAAGAGCTCCATCCAGTGGGCTTGGCGGCAAGATAGATTTGCTTGGGGTTTGAAATATATGAGCAACTTGTGGTTGGTTAATGCTGTGAATTCTTCCTGCTGTTCCAGATAACAACACCATTTGACTAGACAGTGCACTTTGGCCAGCAGTTCCTTGTTGTGGATAGGGTATTGACACTTGCCATCTGTCAACTTTTGTGATTCATAGGATACAGGCAGGAAGTCACCATCACTATTCTTGATTTGTAGGACTCCCCCAATGGATGCATCTGAGGCGTTGATTTCCATTTGGTATTCCCCCGCATGTTTGAGGTATTGCAGGATGGGAGCTATTGTGAGCTTCTCCTTGAGGCATCTAAAACAGAGGTCACGTTAGGGGGTCCATACAAACTTGGATTTGGCGCCAGTTATGGCAGATAAGGGGGCAGTCAAAACACCACAGTCAGTTATGAAGCGGTGTACATAGGCCACAATCCCCAGAAAGGTGTGGAGTTCCAACTTATCCTTGGATGGCAGCATCTTGCATATGGCCTGTATCTTTTGACTGTTGGGTTTGGTGCTGTCCTTTGATACTATGTGTCCCAGGGAGGTTAATTGCTTGCAAAAGAACTGGCACTTGGAGGGCTTGGCCAACAGTTTGTGTTATGCCAAGGTAGCAAAGACTGCCATAGTTCTTTGTGGTGCTGTTCCACCAAGGGGCTGTAGATAATGATGTTGTCCAGGTAGACTAGGGCATGCTTGCCTATGTGTGGCGTGAATACTTTGTTCATGAAGGTCACAAAGGTGAACAGGGTGTTTGTCATGCCAAAGTTAAGCACCACACATTTGTATGAGCCATATTTAGTGAAGAAGGCTGTTTTGGGGATGTCTTCCTCCTTAATACAAATCTGGTTGTAGCCTGCAGTCAGATTAATCTTGGAGAAGACTATGGCTCCTCCCAAGACATCAAAGAGATTGTCAATCAGTGGTAGTGGATAACAATTCTTGATGGTAACTTTATTTAGGGCTTGGTATTCTGTGACCAAACGTAAAGTACTGTCCTTCTTGGCCACAAAGAGCAGGGTGGCCCCAAAAGGAGACTATGAGGGGCAGATATGTTCTTTCTTCAATACCTCCTTATGATAGGTGTGTAGGGTGCCGTCTTTGTTTGGGGTCAGCCTGTAGATAGGGCGTGCTTTGGGTATGGCCCCTTTGAGTTGGATGGAGTGTTGGATGTGTTTCTCAGGGGGCAGTCTGGGTAGCGCTTCCTTGAATATTTCTGGATGGCGGGCCACAATTTTGTGGTCCTGAGGCGTGGAGGTATCCTGGTGATCTTTGAAGTGTATGATCTTGTACTGGAAGGAGTCCCAGTTGTCTTCCTTCAGGTTTTCCTTTTTGTCTAGGGTCTCTGTGATGCGCACAACAACGTGGTTGTGTAGGAGTTGGTCCACTGATTCAGGGTAGATCTGATGGTTGACACCTTCACGCTTGATGGTCAAGAATGAGGTTGCCCAGTCTACGTGAGGGTTGTTCTTTTGTAACCAATCCAACCCCAGCACAATGTCAAACTTTGGGAAGTCAATAACAGGACCTTAGACAATGGAATGGAGGTTCTCAAGCATGACAGAGAAAGGGGAAGTTTCCATTGTCACAACAATGTGGTGTTCATCAGCCAGGACCATGTTTTTAATCCACAAATGATTAGTGATTAGCTTGAACTTATCTACAAAGCTGCTGCTGACTAGGGTTCAATCCGCGCCCAAATCCAGGAGTGCTGAGCCTGTGTAACTGCAAAAACAGAAATGATAGGACATTAGTTTATTAGGATTTCTGGCAATGGTGTATAGTAACAGGTCCTCCAAGGGTACTTGGATCATTGGACATTGGTCCACGTCCTTGGGTTGGTACTCATCATTGGGCAAGTTGGGAGTTGTGTGGGGAGAGCTTGGCTTGTTTAATGATCTCCACGGGCTTTTCCCTCATCTTGATTGCCTTGTGTGGCAGTGATACAGAAATGGGTACAATTTGACTGGCCATTGTTCCCATTCCCATGTCCACTTGAGTTTGTGGGTTTATGGTTGGTGTTATTCCCGTTGTTTCCAGGGGATGGTCAAGTGGAGCGCCCGCCTGTGTGGGAATCCTTGGGTCTCTCTTGTTTTCCTGTTTGTCCTTATGGAAGGTGTTGGAGGTTTTTTCTGCTTTCTCTGATTTGCAGTACTGGCTTTGTAGGTTGGTCACTTGGTCCAGGTTCATGTGTCTCATCTCATGCAACTTGAGGGCGTTGTAGTACATGAGGTGTGTGGCTGGGGTATCAAAGGCCATGTCAGATGGTGCGCAAAATTGGAGTTCCTTATAGGCATGGGTGAGTTCCTTCACAGTTCCTGTCTGGGTTAGGTTCTTTACTTGGCATATGATCATGAGTGCCGTATCCTTAAGCACAAATCTTGCCAAGAAGTCTTGCTTAAAGGTATTCCAGTTCTTGTTGGCGTGTTCCTTGTGCCACTTGTCACATCAGGTGCCAGTGTTGTGGGTCAGGAAGATAGAGATTTCTGCAATCCAAAATTGCTGTGGCATTCCATCTGGGCCAGCTTGCTCTGGACAGACTGGATCCATGCAGCAGCGTTGTTGTTGTTGGTCCAGGCAAAAGGTTCCAAGGCAGCGCTTTGCAGTCTTTGGGCTACGTAGGCGGGCATGGTGTTTTTGTTGGTTGGTTGCGGAATAGAGGAGGGAGCCTGAAAGAGCCCTCATGCAGACATGACGTTGAAGGTGAGTAGTGGGATCACTGTGTTCTGGTACAGGACAAAGCCATCAGGTATCTCGTTGCCAGGGGTGTATGGGGTCCAGTCAGGTGGGAGGCCAGACAAAATTCTGTCAAGGATTTGTTGGCTGCAGCGTGTGCGGCCAACAGGCAGAATTTTTAGAATAAGGTAGGATGGATAACCTACCTGTGGTACCAATGCTGTAACTGTGCTGTTTTAGCAGAGTTACAAGGGGAAAAAATATTTAGAAGCTAGATAATAATTTTTATTGAGAGATAGTGATTATATAGTCAATGTGAATCAAGGATAACAGGAACATGATTGTGTTAATCACACAGCTGGATGGTGAAAGGGATGGCTTGATCCTGGTAATGAGTCAAGCGCCAAAACAAGGTATCCACCATAAGGGATCATCATCTATTCATTTTGTGGGTTTTTGTAATTTGAGTTGACTTCCTAGTCTGGCTTTTAGTGGCCAGGTAATCAGATTGCGGGTCACAAACCCGCTTGTTTGGAACCTTGCTGACGGGTCAAGGCTGCTTTTTTGACAGTTGGATAAAACTTAGGGGTTGGTAATGTGCAGGATGGGTTCAAGTCAAGGGATACTTGGACAGTCATGTGATATTTTTTTGTTGGCATTTCTGGCATTTCAAACTGTATATTAGAAAGGCATCAATTCAGACAATGACTGGATGTTAAGTGGGTTGATGGTAGCCAGAATACTTGTACATCCAGCTCCTTGACCCCCCTTAAGGGGTTACTCTGGTAAATCAGGAGGGAGCTTTGTCTTGAAAGCTGCTGCCTGATGTTCCTGGAGTTTTTTGATAGTTGGTACCAGTTGTGTCAAGTGTTCTTCTTTGCTAAGGCAGAGACAGGTTTGGTAGTATTTCTTGATGATGGGGTTTTTGGCACCTTGGATTTTCACTAGATAGGTGTTGTGATCTGGTCTGTACTTGATGATTCTTCCTGGTCCTCTATGTAATGATTCTAGCTTCTTTCTGTTTCCAGCCAGGACTCAGACGGGGGAGTTGATGGGGAGTGCTTCCTCTGTAGAGGTTACCCTTTTGTGTTTGAGCCTTTTTATTTCTGCTATTTTATCTTTGAGGCGTATGTGTTGTAGAGTTGGTACTTGTTCTACTGTGGGGGGTTCCCTGGGGGGATATTTATGTATGGTTGATTGTTGCAGGTAGCTATCTCTGATTTGTATTTATATGTTAGTTCAAACAGTGAGTAGCCTGTCCCTTGATTGATGTGGACCCAGGATACTAATAATGCATGTTTCACATATAGTGGCTATGTGTCTTTGGCTTTGCCATCCATTATTTTCTTGAGGGTTCTGATAAGGCTGCCGTTTAGGCGCTCAACTCTGCTGTTGGCCTGTGGCCTGTAGGGCAAGGTTGTGGAATGTTTAATGTTTTTGGATTTTAAGTTGTTGCTTACTATATGACCTGATAACTCTGTTGCCTCATCAGTTATGATGTAGTCTGGAGTGCCTAGTCAGCTATTATTGCTTTGTTAATGAATTAGTTTATTGTTTCTGCTTTGTGATCCTTTGTTGCCCAGAAGATGGGCTAGCATGTAGAAAAGTCAATGGCTACAATTAAGAAACTTTGCTTTTTTTTAGTTTCTGGGAAGGGGCCCACTATGTCCAGTCCCCAAACCTTGAATGGTTCAGGGTCAGGTACTGGGTTGACTATTGGCTGGGGAGCCTTTATGCTGGCGTATTTCTTGCACACTGTGCACTTTTTCAGAACATTAATTATATCTTGTTTAAGATTGGGTCACCATACTATCTCTTTTAACATTAGGTATAAGTTTCTAGCCTTTGTATGTCCTAGTAGGTGGTGATGTCTTAATACAATGCCAACTCTTTGCTTGAGTGGGATTTAGGGAACGTGTTTGTCATTAATGATTTGGTATATAGACCATTTGATACATAGAAATAATTTTGTTCCTTACTAATGTATTGTGGGTTAGTTGGTATGTTGAGGGGCCTTCCCCTTTGGTTTTATACTCAGTATTATATAAGTTTGGCCATTCAGGGTCCAGGTGTTCAGGATGGTCCTCTCTTGGCTGACATAGCCTAGAGAGAGCATTAGCTGTGACTAGCTCTGCCCTCTTTTTGTATTGGATGTCCAAATTGAGCTGCTCCAGCAGGGACATCATTTGGCTTGTCATTGTGCAAGTGTGTTCTGAGCTTTAAAATAGATTAAGGATTTATGGTCAGTTAGTACTCAGACGTTTACATGTCCTTCTAGATAACATCTCCATTTCTTGCATGTGTGATATGTTGCTAGCAATTCCTTGTCGTGTATTGGGTACCTCTGCTCAGTGTTGGTTAGTTTTCTACTTTTGTAACATACCGGCAGGAAGTCTTGCTGCCCTGGCTGGCGGATACGTAGTACTTTATCAAAGCAGTGACACAGGCATCTAACTTGAGCTTGTAGCACCTGTTGTTATTAGATTGTTGCAAGATTGGTGCTTCAATCAAAGCTTGCTTCAATAGTTGCAAATTTTTGTTGCATTCCGGTGTCCAGATGAATTTCTTTTTGGTATTACCCTTGGTTAGGTCATTGATTGGTGTGGTGAGCTTTCTGAAGTCTTTGATATAGTTCCTTAGATAAGCTACCATTCCAAGAAAGCATCTCACTTGTTTGAAGGAGGTGGGGCTTTGCATGTTATTTATGTTTTTTATTTTGTCTGGGTCTGCTTTGATGCCACTATCAGAGACAATATGGCCCAATAACAGGAGTCTATTTTCCATAAATTGGCGCTTACTTGGTTTTTCATTAAGTTTGTTCTTTGTGAGTCAATCAAGTGTCTTGCAGACATGTGTGAGGTGTTCCTCTTTGGTTTTTGAGAATATAATGATGTTGTTGAGGTAGCATAATGTATTTGAGAGACCATTTAGTGCTTGGTTCATCATAGTGATAAACTTTGCAGGAGTTTTGGTCATCTCAAAGTTCAGTACACTGCATCCAAAGGATTCAAATTGCGTACAGAACGCAGTTTTTGGTATTTCCCTTTCTTTTGCTTCAACTTGGTTATAGCCTGAGGTGAGGTTAATTTTGGAGAAAAATTTGGCTCCTGAGAGTCTTGCAAACAGATCCTATAATAGTGGGAGAGGATATTTATTCTTTATTGTGCTTGCATTTAGTGCTCTGTAGTCAGTTACTAGACAAAGAGTGCCTTCCTTTTTCTTTACAAAGAACACTGTTGCCCTACACAGGGATTCAGACAGACTAATGAATCCTTTGGCTAGGTTGTCCTCAATATGGGTTTTGAGGGTTTTGGTCTCCATGGGGGAGAGTCTGTAGAGAGGTGCAGGTTTAGGCATGGCTTTTAATAGGTTGATGCCATGTTTGACCTCCCGTTTGGGGATAACTCTGTGAGCTCCTCCTTAAATACATGAGTTTATTCATTTAGGAGTGCTGCAAGTTCTAGCCATTGGATTTTGGTTGTTTGTATATTATTGAATTTGATGTACTTCATTATGTGGAGATTACTGTCTTTGGTTAGACGTTCTGAGTTGTCTTGGTTTAAGACCTGAACAAATACTGTGTCTCTTAGAATGAGGTTGCTGGGTTCTTTAAGGACATTAAAATTGACACTGTTGCATTTGAAAGTAATGGTTTTTGTTTTCCAACATATGCTGGGGTTCACTCAGGTGAACCAGTCCATTCCTGCTACAATGTTGTAGTTTATGTTGTTTATGACAAGTCCTTTGATGGACGTTTGTATGCCTTGGAGGTCAATTCTGAAGGGAGTTGTTTTACCTTTGAGTAGAACCTTTGATTTATCTGCCATTCTGGAATATTTGAAGTTGGATTTGACAACTGGTATTTTGTACTTGGTTACAAAGGGTTTGCTAATAATAGTGTGTTGTGCATCATAGTCAAATAGAATAATATGTGTATGAGATTTGTAAGTACATAGATAGACAAGAAGTTGTGAATGATCTTTAATTTTTATGTTCATAAAAATGGAGGATTGTGGGACACGTGGGATGCAAACAGCAAAGTTTGTGCCTTGGTTTAATTTCTTGTCAAGTTGGGGGGAGACAGGGGCACTTACGCCTGTTCCTCCTCCTCTTTACCCCATTCCTCTGTTTTGAGACCTTTGAGGTCAGAGAATGTGGGGTCAGATTCATATAGAGTTGCTACTTCAGCATTGTTAACTTCAGCAGTGTCCTCTTTCTTGAGACGGGAGCAGTTTGCGCTTTGGCTATGATTGCCATTGTTACAATTGGAGTTGCCGTTGTTATGGCTGGTATTTTGGCGTTTATTACCATTGGAGTTTTCTCTGCCATTGCCATTTGAGGAGCGGTTGCTGTTGCATGCAGCATATTCCATGTTGGCGTGTTTTTCAGCGCGCTTAGCTTCAGCAATGAGCGCAGGCATGGAGGTGTTAGCCTCTGGGCAGATGAGGGCAGCAGCAGAGGGTTTTATTCTATTAATTAATGAGGCTCTAGTGTGTATGTTGTCAGCTTGTGCTGGGTTTTGAATTTTACGGTGTATTTCCTCAAATTCATTGGCGTAAGCTGTGACAATGGTCTTCTGAGAAAGATGCTGAGCTGTATTACAATGTCTTGGAGAGATTCAGTGAAGCAGAAATTGTGGGTGATGTTGGCTTTGAACTTTTCCCAGTTGTGAAGCTGGTCGTCAGTTTGTGAGCCAACCCAGGTAGCAAACCAGTTAGCTGCGGCCTCATATAGGCGCTTGCTGGCTTCTTGGACCCATTTTTTGTGGGGGATGCGGCTGGCGCAGAGTTTTGTGGCTGAGTGGTCTAACCAGTTGATGATGTTTTCTTTGTTTTTGCCAAAGAACTTGTCAATACCAATGTATTTGGTATTGGTAACTTTGCCTGCAATAGGTGGTTGTGTGCTTGTTTGCGGTTGTAGAGAGTGACTGTATTGAATTATCTTGGTGCATGCTTTGGGCATGACCAGACCTTTGAATATGGTGCATCCACTAGGAATATCTTCATCAATGTTGTGGGCGCAGAAGTACGTTTTCCAGATATCCTGGGATGTGGCCTGATTGAGTACGTGAATGAAGGTGGGCAGGCTCTGTTTAGTCATTTTCTCTTTCATTGGCGTGGTCAAAAACCGTAGTGCTACCAGTGATAAGGAGCGCCTTTTGGGGAAGCTTTGAATATAGAATTAAGAAAGAAGAGAATATATTTTATTAGATAATACTTTAGACTTATACAGACTTGACTGTGGCAGGGATTTATTTGGATCAAACCTAGGGGTTGACATGTGCAGGATGGGTTTGAGTTGCTGGATACTTGGACAATCATGTGATATTGCTTTGTTGCCATTTACGGCATGTTGCATTGTATATTAGAACAGCACCAAATTTGGCAATGACAGGATGTTAAGTGGGTTGGTGGTAGCCAGAATACTTGTACATCCAGCTCCTCAACAATGTTGTATTTTTACTTTTTCTCTAATATTTTTATAATTTTTAAAATAAAATCTATATATTAATATAATACTTTTGGATATTTCTCTTAACTTATAACTAGTTATTTAAAACTATAATAAAATAAAAACTTATACAATATTTTTTAAATTTTAAATGTCAATAAAAGACATATAAGGTTTAAGTTTTCTATATTATGTTTTTTAAGTTGTTCTGTTTGTTTTTTAAATACATTGCTTTATTTTAAACCCTTTTACTTATTATTTTAGGACAATAACACCTCTAAGCAGCCCAAAGGAGCCAAGCGTCCCTCTAAGCCAACCAAATCTACCAAGGAGAAGCCTGTCTCATCAAAGAAGGCCACCCCAAGCCCTCCTCTGAGCCCTCTCCTGAGAAGATCCCTGCTCACTCCACTGGGGGAGAGGAAACTGACAATACCCTTATGGATCACAGTTTCTACAACCCGGCTTCAGATGAGGAGCCAACCAAGAAGAAGCGCTCAGCCCAAAAGTCCCCACCCAAGGATAAGTCTCCTGCACATGAGGAGCACTAGAACAAGCCCCCTTCTGCTTCCCCACCACTACCAAACTCCCCCTTCTAGTTCATCAGGGGATGATTCAAAGCCCCACCCCAATTACTTCCTGGCTTCTGCCATGCTCCTGCTGGTCCCTGGGACCCTCTGTTGGCCCATAACATCTGCAATGTTGATGGCAAATTTAAGGTTCCCTCTTCCTTGCCTAAGTATTTTCTTATCATGAGTGTAAAGGGTGGGCCGGCCATGGTGGCCAATGGTTATATTTTCTCTTGTAACAATGCCAACCGGGGCTTCAAGAGCCGGCACTATACCTGCAAGGACTGCTCCTGCCTAGTGCGGCTCAATACTGAGCGCTTGGACTTGGTACAGACCATCAAGAGTGAACATACTTTTGTGATGCCCACCGCAACCATTGCCTGCCTTCTCAAATGGTATCTGGTGCAGGTCATGCCCACCTCAAAGGACCTTTCCCCTACTCAGCTGGCTGTGCTTGCTTGCAAGTAACTCTCCCCTACCATTTTGAAGAGGGTTCTAATCCATAGTCATCTTGTGAAGTTTTTGAGCAATAGGAGCCAAGCCCTTAACTCCCTAGCCAAGCGTGCCACCAGCATCAAGGACCTTATCCTCACAGATGCCCTCAAGAAGACAGAGGATGGTGAGATATTCCTGCTCCATGACAATGGGCAGGAAGTGGAGGATAGGATTGTAGCCTACACCACAACCCCAAACCTGGAGCAGCTCAACACTGCTACCACCTGGCTGTGTGACGGCACTTTTGCAACCTGTCCCTCCCTCTTCAAGCAGCTTTGGGTACTGCATGGCCAATTCAACACCCAGGTCATCCCCCTTGTGTTCTTTCTCCTGCCTGGTTCTAAGACTGAAGTCTACATCAGAGCCTTCAAAATTGTCTGGGATGCTTTGAGCTCCCTTCCTGTTAGAAAGATCCCCCTCCCACCCACGCCATCAGATCAAACCCCCCTCCTCTGAGAAGAATGAGTCTGCCCTAGCCACTTAGCAGCTAGCTTATGTGCGCTCACTTGGGCCAAAGGTTATTATAATGGATTTTGCGCTTGCCCAGTTCAGAGCCTTTGAGGTCACCTTCAATGGAGAAGTACAGGGCTGCTTCTTCCATTTTAGGCAGGCCCTTGTCAAGCATCTTAAGAATTAGAAGGCCTCTTCTAGAAGTATATCAACAATAGTAAAGGGAAGTGTGGGGTTCCTGGTCACCAGTCCCCAAAGTGTGTCCTGGGTCATAGCCAGGGACCAGCTTAGATGATCTGTCATTTCCTAGTAGTGGGAGGCGGCTTGCTAGAAATTTATACTTATCCTGTATGACTGAAAACTCTTCCAGTACTTTTTCAATCACTAGGCAGGTATCCCCACCATGCACCTGTACTTCAGCTGGCGCTAATTCCTCTGTGGGTTTGTACTAATCTTTTAAAAATCTAGTAAACTTGTTTCCTGTGAGCTCCTTCCCCTATCTGTCATCTCAAGATGCCTAGTTAATCTCTCCCACTCCTCCTGGGAGGTCTTACTGGTGGCAAATCTTCTACAACTCTGACAATAGATATCTTCCTCCTCTTGACTAGGGTAAAAGATTTGGGGTAGCTCACTTGTAGGGCTTTTATCTGTATTACTGGAAATTTGGGCAGGGGTCAAAATAGGCTTTTATTCACTTTCAGAAGGAAGTTCTCTTTATAAACCTTCTGATATATTGCCTGGGTATGGGAAATAATATGGTTTTGCCAATAATTGGAGTCCTCCAACAACCTCTTGGACTCCTTTTACTTGGTTTTGGTCTCTTTCACTTTAATCCTGGTCTCTTGCACTTTAATCCTGGTCTCCTACACTTTGCTCCAGCTCTAGTTCCTTATTACCAGCTTCAGCTCCTTTATATTGGGCTTCTGCACCTTTATCTTGGTCTTCAGCTCCTTCTGTAGTCCTTGCAGCCTTTGTAATCTACTTGATCCAGTCCCTGAAAAGCCTCAGATAGCTTCTCCTTTTATAGCTCCTTGTTTCAGTCCAAAATCTCTCTCAGAAATCTTGTTTTCCAAAGCTTAAACTATCCAGTACTTCTTTATTTACAATATGTTAAACTTTGTAACTTACTTCATCTAATGAAAGCCCTGAATTTCCTGCTTCTGCTCCTCCTTTTTTAGGCTTTAACTCTTCATTTAAAGCCCTCAAAACACTGATCAAACAGGTTTTGACCTGCAGCCAATCAAACGCCTCAATTCAATGGTTTTGCCAAAAAGTTTACCCAAATGACTTGCTTTTGACTATGGTTCAAACCTGGAACTGTCTTGCCCCAAATAAACAACTTCTCTGTGTTTCAAATGGTTTCACTGTAATTCCCATCACGTTTCTCCGTTAAAACTCAAGCATTTCCGCCTATGTTTTACATAGGGAATTTTTGAACCCTTGATTCTTCAACGTTTCTCTGAGTTTCCCTGCGTTTCTTCAACCATTTTACTACTTTGAACAACCTATTGCTTGCCTTTTGTCTCTCTTAATCATTTTGGCAAAATTACAACTTCTGTTCTCAAAGTTTCCCCGTCCTGTTTCTGGCCTCCTTCCAGCTTCTTCATGCTCAATCAGTTCTTTAATAAATTACAGTTTAATCCCTCTAAAATATATATTCTTTTCCCTTCCTTTTATTTATATGATAATCAATATACTGTTTATATCATATTTTTGGCAGCATTAAATCATTATTTAACTACTTCTTTCCTATAATTTCTTCTCTTAAGAAACCAAAACCAGTATTCTAGCTCCTGTATTCATTCCAGCTAGTCCTTCTAAGCTATCTTCCAGTTTCTCAGCTAGTTTTGCACCATCATCTTCTGTTCCTTTATCTAGCTCTTCACCATGATCTTCTGGTCCTTCCTCATTCATCAACAGCCCTTTTTAGTCTAGCAAAAAACCCTTTCCAGTCATCAAGCAGCTTAACCCAGTCCTTCAGCTACTCCTGCATCCTGATCTTCTGGTCCTTTGGCTAATCCTGCATCATGATCAGATACTCCTGAACCATTTTCTTCTAGTCCTCCAGATAATCCTGCATCATGATCTTCTAGTCCTTTGGCTAATCCTGTATCATGATCCTCTAGTATTTCAGCTAGTTATCACTATGAACCACCTTGGTTCCAAACTTCAACATGATTCAACAGTCCCTCAACTAGTCTTCACTGTAATCATACAGTCCATCTTACTATCTTCAATGTTGATCCCACACTATGAACCACCTTGGTCATAAATCTCAGTGCCCATTACCAGAACCTGTAGACCCAGGAATGAGTCTACATTATTGCTGGCGTTTGACTAGGCCCTCACAAATGGTAACCACTTAGGCCATCCAACCATAGATCAATAAAGTCTATGCAGTTTTCTTTATTCACCCAGGTGATTAAGTTGAGCTTTCAGTTGCAAAGTAATCAGCTTTACTTCCCAGAGGCCTGATCACACCAAGTTCTGCAGCTGCTTCCCCAATCAACCACCCTGGTGACACCCTTGAGCATATTCATTCTCTCTAATTCTCACTTTGGGACCTTCCCCAAAGCTCCTATGAAAAATAGACAAGGACACTGTGACAGTCCACATGTTTGGTGGTTTGCAGGTAGGGCTAATGTTGGCCAAGTAAAAGTTTGGTTTTTTGTTGAAGGTAGAAGCCTAGTAGGGAATGATGGTTACTAGGGAATGGAAGTCCTAGCTAGTAGGTGTGAAGACTACTAGGGGCAAATGTTGTGTCCACCCAGCAGTAGATATTGGCTGCTGTGGTCTAGAAGTCCTCACCCAGCAGGGAACTTTGGCTGCTTGGGGTGAGGAATGAGATAGCTCAGCAGGAAACTTTAGCTGCTTGGGGTGGTGAGTGGTCCAGCCTGATGGGTAGTGTGTGCTGCTCAGACTGGAGGATGATTAGACCCTGGCGGGTAACGCAGGCTGCCAGGGTAGAAGTTTATGCCAGCATGGTAGGGGATTTGCCTACCAGGTCTGTGGGTTCTGGACCCCTGGCAAAAAGCGCAGGATACCAGGGAGGGGAAGAGCTCTGAGGGCTCTGTGTACCCTGATGCGCTTACAAGAGGTCTGTGAGCAAGCACTCTGCCTAACAACTGGTAGGGTGTCCTTGTTTATATCCCTATGGGAGATTTGGGGAAATCCCAAAGTAAGCATTGGAGGGCATAGATATGCTCAGGAGTATCACTAAGGTGGTTGCTTGGGGAAGAATCTGCCAAACTTGGTGTGATCAGGCCTCTGGGAAGTAAAGCTGATTACTTTGCAACTGAAAGCCCAGATTTAATCACCTGGGTGAGTAAAAACAACAGCATAGACATTGATTTATGGTTAGATGGCCAAAGTAGATTGCCACTTGCAAGGGCCCAGTCAAACGCCAGTTCAATTTAGACTCATGCCTGGGTCTATAAGTTCTGGTAATGGGGACTGAGATAAAGAACCAAATTGGTTCACAGAATCAGCAGAGAAGACTAGTGAGATGAACTGTTTGATCATAGAGAAGGCTAGTTGAAGGGCTGTTGGTTCATATTGAAATTTGGAACCAAAATGGTTCATTGTGAAGGTGGAACCAAGATGGTTCCTAGTGAGGATAAGTTGAAGGGCTCAAAGATCATGATGCAGGAGTAGCTGGTCATCATAAAGGAGCAGTCAGAGGACTGATAAGCTGTTGAAAGACTGGAATGAGCTGTTTGTTGTTTAAGATGGACTGATTGCTGGTTAAGCTGAAGAGCTGGGATATGAGCTGGCTGAAGAATCAGAAGATGATGATGAAGAACTAGTGTTCCAGAGAAATGAGCCAAGATTTTGCCAAATTAGTTTGCCAAGGTGGTAAAATATAGAATGTTTTGCCTTGTTTTAGTAGTAAACTCAAGATGGAATGTGGATAGAAGTGTGAGTAAGATGTTTATTTATTAAGTTCCTAGGATAGATGAAGTTATGTTGCTATGAGAGCTGGATACAAAGTTGTTTTGGTGGGATGTTTTCCTTGGATTTTACTATATTTGTAAATATATGGGTAAAACGTTGAAGAGGTTCAAAAAGAACAATTTAAATACTATTCTACTATTTAGATTGGTTCAGGTTGAATGAAGAAAAGACTGGTGCCAAAATCATGGACCAGTTAACGCTTTGGTGCGCAAAGAGTTGTCAATTTGAGCGGTTTGAGCAGTGGAGATTATTTCCTGGTTGGATCCCAGTGAAACTTCAGAAATAGTCTATTTCTGCGCTCTGACTTCATTGGTTGATTTCTGGCAGGTTTTCTGATGAAAATGATTGGTTAGAAGCCAAAAGCTTACAGTATACGCAAGGAAATAGTGAATTAATACTTTAAGCTTTTGAGAAAGTAAGTATTTAAGCTTAAGTTATTATAGGGAAAAGTGAACGGCTTGGTTTAAGCTTCTGGAGAAAGCCACTTTAAAGGCGGAACCTTTGGGAAAAGGACACTATAATAAGGTGGCTGGCTGGAAAGTTACAGGGTCTTTTGGAGGTCTTTCTGGGTCTTTGACAGGGTCTTTCCAAGGCCTTTTGAGTTTCTGCCAAGAGGTTTTTGGAAGCCTTTAATCACCAGCAGGAGCTTGATGGTACTTATGAAAGTGGAATAACAAGGTCCCTGGAGCTATAAAGAGAGCTGAATCCCACAATAACGGAGCAAGAGCCCAATAATAAGAATCTGGATCCTAAGCGCAGCGCTGGAGTCCAAGTTTAAGGTGCAAGAGTCCAAGTTTAAGGAGCAAGAGTCCAAGTCTAAGGAGCAGAAGTCCAAGACTAAGGTGCAGGAGTCCAAGACTAAGGTGCAGGAATCCAAGACCAAGTACAAGGAGTCCAAGATATTGTTGGAGGACTCCAAGTATTGGGAAATCCATTTTGTTTCCTTGACCCCCCCCGAGCCATATACCAGAATGTTTCTAAGGGGATCTTCCTTCTGAGAGAATAAAAGCCCATTTTGACCCCTATATATTTCTGAGATACATTTTCCCTTACTAGAGAATGACAATCCCTTCCAGCCAGTCCCTGGATACAATCCAGGAGACACTTTGGGGACTGGTGGACAGGAACCCCACAGTAACGTTGAAGAAGTCCAAAAAAAACAATTTAAATATTATTCTAATATTTAAATTTGTTCAGGTTGAATGCAGGGAAGACTGGTCTGGATTTTTGAACCAATTCATGCTTTGGTGCGTGAAGAATTGTCACTTTGAGTGGGTTGAGTGGTGGAAATTGACTTCCTAGTTGGATTGCAGTGGAACTTCAGAAATGGTCTATTTCTGCTCTCTGCATTCATTGGTTGAGTTCTGATATGTTTCTGGATGAATATGATTAGTTGAAAGCCAAAATCTTAAAGTATAACAAGGAAATAGTGAATTAATACTTTAAGCTTTTGAGGAAGTAAGTATGTAAGCTTAAGTTATTATAGGAAAAAGTGAGCAGCAATGGTTTAAGCTTTTGAAGAAAGCCATTTTGAAGACAGAACCGTTAAAAGGACACTATAAGAAGGAAGCTAGCTGGAAAGTTACAGGGTCTTTCTGGGTCTTTTACAGAGTCTTTTCTGGGTCTTTCAAGTTTCTGCTGAGAGGTTTTTGGAAACCTTTTGATTGCCAGCAGGAGCTTGTTTGGACTAATACAAGTGGAATACCAAGGCCTCATGAGCTATAAATAGAGCTGAAGCCCAAGATAACAGAGCAGGAACCCAAGATTAAGGAGCTGGAGCTTGAAATAAGGAGCTGGATCCTAAGCGCAGCTCAGGAGTCCAAGTTTAAGGAGCAGAAGTCCAAGTCTAAGGAGCAGAAGTCCAAGACTAAGGTGCAGGAATCCAAGACCAAGTACAAGGAGTCCAAGATATTGTTGGAGGACTTCAAGTATTGGCAAACCTTTATTGTTTCCCTGACCCCCTGGGCCATATACCAGAATGTTTCTAAGGGGATCTTCCTTCTGAGAGAATAAAAGCCCATTTTGACCCTTATACATATTTCTGAGATACAATTTCCCTTACTAGAGAATGGCAACCCCTTCCAGCCAGTCTCTGGCTATGACCCAGAACACACTTTGGGTACAGGTGGAAAGGAACCCCACAGACACCCTACTAGTCTGTTAGGTAGAGTGCTTGCTCACAGACCTCCTGTAAGTGTACTGTAAATTCAGAACCTGAACGTAAAAATGTGGGATTGTCAAATCCTTGGTCCAAATTTTGAAACACTTTTGCAGGCAACTCAGCTGAGTAAAAATTAAAATATTTAATAAAATCAACCATTTAATTTGACTTTTTTGGTTTATTTAAATTGGCAGATTTTGAATCTCTTGAGCAGATAACTCAACTAACAAAAGACAAACCCCAGCAAACAAATGCGGGATACATGAATCAGAAATGCAGGATTCTAATGTATGATTTGAGATTTCCTGTATTTCAAACAAATCATAGACATCATGTAAAAATTAACAAATCTGAAATTGCGGAATTGTCAAATCCAAGAACCAAATTTCAAATCAAAAATGAGGTGAATTCAAAATAAATATAATTTATGGGTGTCTCAAAAAGGATGCTAAAGGATCTAGAGTGGATTTGTGCTAATTCTTTTAGGAATCAGGCATTCTCAAAAATCACCCTGTTAAATTTTAGGGCGGCTAAAATTTAGATGCTTGATTTCAGTATATTTTTAAAAACAAAAATATTAAAATATAATTAAATATTACAATCTATCTTATCATGTTATCTTTTCCTTGATGTGTTGATAGTTTATTTACTGTGGATAATGTGCTTGCATTTAATTGGATAGTTTCACCTCCTGTTGCCTTGGTGATAGGAGGTGAAACTATCCAATTAAATGCAAGCACATTATCCACAGTAAATAAACTATCAACACATCAAGGAAAAGATAACATGATAAGATAGATTGTAATATATAATTATATTTTAATATTAGTGCTTTTTAAAATATACTGTAATCAAGTATCCTTAATAGCAATACATGAATACATAGTGAGGTAAACTGATGGTTTACCTTTCCCCCTCCTTTCTTCCTTAATAAAGTTTTTTTGGATCCTGGCTACGCTGGGGGCCAAAAAACTTTTAAAAATTTCTGCGCCATCAGGAAGGTAGCTCATATATAATTATATGGTTTTGTGGTTGCTATATTAGTGATTTAGAGTGCAGAATATTGCATCATTTCCTGTTTAGACAATTTTACATTTCATTTTATTTTATGTCTAAACATGGTTGTTGATATTGGATTTTTTATTTTATTTTATCCAGAGTGGAGCTTCTTGATTTGAGTTGATTTGTCCTAGTTTTTTATTGTACATTCAATTTGGATTCCAGTTCCTGAAATTAATATCTGAGTTTACTAGTGACATTCAAAAGTGATTTGAAATTTGGTTCTTGGATTTGATAATCCTGCAATTCCAAAAAAAACATAGTAAACTTAATGAAAATGGTTGATGGATTTGAAAACTTCAAATCTGATTCCAGTTAATTCATTTTGTCCATAGGAAATATGCAGTTTGACTTGAACTTTGCAAAGTGTCTATGAGTTCCCACATTTTTAAAAATTCAAATAAAAATACAAAGAATTCAATTTAATTAAAAAAAGGCTATCCTGCAAAAGTGATTTGAAATTTGGACCAAGGATTTGAAAATTCCGCATTTTTACATTCAGGTTCTGAATTTACAGTATTAGGGTACATAGAGCTATCTTAGCTCCTCTCCTCCCTGGCAACCTGCAGTACCTTCCAGGGTCTTGACAACATCCAGCCTGAGTAGCACACACTACCCACTATGCTGGACCACTCCCCATCCCAAGCAGCTAAAGTTCCCTGCTGAGCTATCTCATTCTTCATCCCTAGCAGCCACAGTTCCCTGCTGGGTTAGAACCTCTAGCCCATAGCAGCCAATATCTCCTGCCAGGTAGGGACATCATTTGCCTCTAGTATTCCCTTGTTACCTACTAGCAATGCCTTACCTTCCCTAGTAGCCATTATTCCCTACTAGGCCTCTACCTTCAACAAACCAACAATACACTGACAATCTTCAGCATAGCGTCTTTATTTGAAGCCAAATCAACCCTTGCCTGCAAAACTGCTCACTTGTGGATTGTTACAGGAAGTACTGCTTTGCCTTGACTCAGTTTACTACCTTGGCTTTTGTGCGTCCAGAGCATACTGGGCTTGGCTTTGATGCCCTCCTGGAGGATGCTTACATGAAGAAGCAATCCATTATTTTCACAGGCTACCTTGATTACTTTGAGTGCCAATGGGTAGGAAAGAAGGTGACTTCCTGGAGAGGAAAGAGCGGGGCCACTGGGCCATAGAACTGTCAGAGCGCCTGTCTCAAGGGGGAGATGAAGACCACCTCTAGCCTAGAGGTGTGGCATAAACACCTGAAGGCAAAGTTTGGGGTAAACCCCAAGTACAACAAGTCCTTCCTCAAGCTACAGGAGGAGCAGGCCCAGAATGTCTCTAAGTTTTGTGATCTGGCTAACAGGGTGGCCCCCAAGAAGAGAAAGATTAAGGAGCTAGACAATCAGGAGGACGTCCAAAAGGTGGTGAAGAAAAAAAATAAAGTGGCAGAAATTAAAAAATACCTTGGAGATGTAGCAACTGCTATTGCTGGTGGCTTCAATTAGCCCAGTAAACTTTGCTTTTCTTTGCCTGGATCCTTTTTACTTTTGAATTTTTTTATTTTATTTGGATATTACTAATCTTTTTAGGTGTAAATGGTAAGTTTCAGATACAGTTTCAATGTGGTTTTATATTAAATATCTTGTATTTTGTTAATTTACTAGTAAAACATGAGATATTTTCAGTTGTGCTTATATAAATTATAATAAAGTAAATACAGAATGTTCTTATATTATTTATTTTATTATATATTTTTTATTTTTTATTTTTGTCTCATTGGAACTTTCTTTTTTATGGGAATAAAAAATAGTTTTATAATAAAGAGTGTTTTTTACATAGTGAATTGAAAATACTTGCTTATATCTCTTTATTCTTATTACTTATGGTACTTTTTATTGCATTATTGGATTCTCTGGGATCATTTTAGTATAATAATTTATTTAAAAATAATTTTATATTAAAAATGTTCAGGCTAAAGTGTACCGTTAATCAAAAAAGTGTCAACATCCAGAAAATGACATTAAGAAAAACTGGGTTGTCGCTTTATTATAGTATTGACATGGCCACTGTCAACATTATTAGTGATGACATGGTTACTGTCAAAATTATTTGTGTCAACATGAGTGCTGTTGCCAATTGAACAGCATGCTGTATTTCTCTGAGAGGAGATAACTGGTCTAATGTTTCACTGAAGACGTCCTTTTACTCCTTGAGGAGTTCTGCAAGTGCTGGTGGAAGTGTGGTGGTCAAGGGAGAGGCTGCAGTGGGTTCAGCGTGGATGAATTTGGCTGAACACTGGTTAAAATACAGTTTCCCTCTTGAAATAATATGTACCTGTTTCTGTGATTCTGATAAACATGGTATCATGCAATAACTTGCTCATTTTGATAGGATAGATCTGAAAGCCAACCCCATTCCTGTTAAGGGTGATGACAGACGTATCCCAGTTAATATAGGGATGGTTGTGTTGCAGCCAGTCAAGACCAGCAATGATGTTGTGGCTGAGCCCTGCCATAACTGGCCCATAGAGCTTGACCTGGATGAGCCCCATTCTCACAGAGAAGGGTACAGTCTCATGGGTAATTGTCACTTTGCAGTAGTCAGCTACACGTACTGCCTTGAATCAGCTAGGCACTTGATCTAATTGTTGAGAATTTGCAACTTACTGGTTGATCATGGTGTGGTTGGCCTCAGTTTATACCAAAAGTTTGTGGGTGTTCCCACAGAAACAGAAGGGGTAGGCCAAGAGGGTGATTTTATTGGAAGAATGGCTTGCTTGGAGGACAGGGTTGTCACTATGGACCTGGAATACATTGAGGGTCTCAAAATTGTGCACCTTGTAGTCACAGGGGTTTTAGCAAGGAGAGATTGGGAGTGGGAGCCAAGTGGGGTTACAGAACCTCTTGTATCTACAACCCCAGGCTTTTCCTGGGTCCTCAATCTGGGCTAACTGGAGCTCCCCTTTGCAAGGGTGATTAGCTCTATCTTCCTGCTGATGGTATTGGCAGCGGCCCGCTTGGTGTGTGGGAGCTTCCAGGGGCAGGGCAAGACTGAGGAGGTGCATCATTGAACCTGCAGAACCCCATCAAAGCTTGGTTGTTGGCCTCTATAGTGGCCTTATAACAGTTGTTGATGGAGGTACAACACCCCACAGGAACCCATTTTCAAATATATGGCTTAAGCCCATTGATGATAAGAGTAAGCAACATGGTGTTTCCGTCAGTGACAGCTTCTGGAGTGACAGCAAGAGCTTGTTGCCAAGCCACAAGGCACTCAGGAACGGATCCTGTTTGCTTGATAGCCAGGAGGGTAGTTCTCACTATGATGGGTGAAAAGGTTTCACTGTAACAGGATTTGATAGTGTCCCTGAATTTTGCCCATTTGACATCTTGCTCTTGGCTTGCCCAGTTGGTAAATCACACTGTGGCAGGCCCCATAAGGCGCCCAGACGCAGTGGTAACCCACATGGATTCAGGCACTTGGCAGATGTGTAGGCAGGTTTCTGTATAATGAAGCCAGCTAACAATGTCAGCTTCTTCTATGTCACCTGCAAAAGACTCAAGCTGGAGGTTTAACATGTGTTGTGAAATATCCAATTGAGGTGGTGTGACACTGGTGTTGTGTTGCCCTAGGAAGAGACGGTTGTACACACTTGTGAGCACCAGCTGGTCCTGGTAGATGACATATCCTTTGGGGATGTCCCCCTTGGGGATTGGAAGGAAAGTTTATTGATGGGGAGTAGCCATATAGCCTGTACTCTAACCTTTATTGGAGGGAATTTTTCTTTTAGTTAGGTTGTGAACCTAATGCTGCTACCACTGTTGCAACTGAACCAATAAGAGTTCAGTATTTGATTGGGGAAGAAAACAGTATAATAGAAAATGTAAGAATGAATAGAATAAGATAGAGTTAATTGTAGAAAATTGTGATTACTATACTATATAGGGAAGGCCACAAGGCCACAGGGGGTGGCATAGTGGTGTGTTCCATTTAAGGTTCAGAGCTGAGGAATAACTTGTGCAGGGATCAGCAAAGTCAAATTGGCAGCGCTCCTAATTAGGAGAGAGTGCCCGCAATTTGATATTGCCATCAGATTGGTTCATGCTGCTAGCTATGTTGAGGGGCAACTCATTGAGTGCTCCTTGTGTATTGTAAAATACATTGGCGGGCAAGGAGGGAAACTTGGTTTCACCATAAACCTAATTAATTAGAATCTGTTAACTTAATCCCTACCATGCAGCCCTTTTTCTCCTTGAGAGCATCATCAAAAAAAGAAAGAATTTCTATGCTTAAGGAAGCATTTTCCTTTGTTTCTGGTGATTACCTTAATGCCTTCATCAATCACTTACTGACTCAAACTGGATTTAGAATAACATAGTTCATTCCTGCTATTCAAAATAAGAAATAAAATGGGATATTTGATAACTTAAAGGACTTTCTGATATTTTCTTCCCAGAGCATCTCCCAGCCTTACAATTGCTGGTTACTTCCAGGAATTCTTTAAAAGAGCTTATTGATATAGGGCTTAATATAACCAAAAGGGATTTTGAATACTCAAGAAAAATAAGTAAAACAAAAATTTAAGCTTAAAAAAGCTAAAAAATAATAACTATCCATTAAAGAAAAAATAATTAAAAGGTTACTAGAACATTCTTTTGAAACAAGCCAATTTACAAAAAAAAGTCCCTGAAAAAGTTATAAGAACATTGAAAAAAATGAATAAATACTCAACTGAAATAAAATGTTCACTATTAAAAAAGAAATATATGAAAATATGAAAATAAAAATGAAATTTCAATATCACTTTCCACTTATTATAATTTAATACCAAAAATAAAAAATATAGAGTAATAAAACAAACTGACATTTGTAATATTTTTAACTTAAAAACATCCTTAGAAAAAAGAAAGGAAGAATGAGAAAGTAAAAAATTATTATCACCATAATCCATAAATAATGACTTAAAGACTATTAATCAGCACCAAGGCTTTTATGTTCATCAAAATAGGGAATATAAAAAAGATATCAATGAATTGGATAATGTATCTTGTAAAGTAGTTTTAAAAGCTATGACAACAACCAAAAATACCTCAGATTTAAACAAAATGATTTCAGATTTAAAAAATCCAAGCTGCGCAAGATTCAGGATTCAAATAATTTAAATATTTTAGTTAACAAATAAACTTTCAAACAAAAAATAAAATGTCACTAGCCTATTATACAAAATTATAGCAAATATCAAGCGGTGTTGTTTAAACCACAAACAAAATGAACTGACACAGCAAGTGAGATGGATGAATGCTGTTCTGGAGGATATTATAATCCAATCAGGATTCATATGAGGCACCAACAAAAGGACTAAAATGAAAAAAAATTGAGCAATCTATAAGTAAGATTCCACAAGCACAAAAAAAATGAAGTCATACAAGATGTGCAGTATGAGCAGCCTAAAATAGAAAAATAACAGTTTAACAGCCAATCAACAGCTATCCAATTTAGAAACAGAGGCATTTTTCTCATTTTAATGGCTCCTGATTTGTGTAAATGGTTTTAAGAACTTTCCAAATATGGACTTGAGATTATAATAAAAATAAATCATAAAATTTTAAACTTCTACTTTTAGTGATTTTATCCTAGGTTTTTTTACAATGGTTTTTACTAGCAACATTTTTGATGGTGCCAGCAACCAATCCAGTAGCAGCCAAGCCAGCTTCAATGGAGGTGAGGCTCAGAACGTGGAGGCACCCATTTATACCCAAGCCTTTGATGCGGGTAACAAGGAAGCTGACCTGTGCTTGACCCCCAGCCCCTATGGCTTTGACTTGCCCAATAGTCACTTAGTGTCTAGCTCTACTCCAGTTCCCGTACCCACCCCCACACAAGCTGCCTGTCAACCAACCAATCAGAATGGCAACCTTGATTTGGAACAACTTCCTGCCACCAGCAAACCTGCCCCCCTACAGCCAATCAGGCTTCAGCTCCCCTGGCCCAGCGCCCCAAGCAACAAATCATCACTTCCCAAATTCTTCAGGAAATTGTGGCACTGAATCTACAGGGTCTGTCCTGGGAACAGATTGCCGCCCAGTTGCAATTTACCTGAGCTACTGTCATGCGGGAATTCAACAACCTGATGAACAGGGGGAATCTGATTGGGACAGCCAAGAAGCCCAAGAAGGCTCCCAAGTCACAAATATCTGAGGCATACCCAATCATGCTTGACCTCCTCCAGCAGGACCCCAAGCTTCCCTTAACCCAGGTCCTCAAACAGCTTGCGCATTATAACATATGGGTCTCTGAGCGCATGGTGCAGCTCTGGATGCACGGAAAGGTGGCTTCCATACGGGCTCTTATCAATTTTGCCGGCAACCAATGGGATGGCGTTGAGGATTACCTGTATGATCTAGACATAAAATCAATCCTGGTCTGATGCTTGACAAGTTTTTCTGATGATGTCATGTTTGTCTCATACTATAAGCTATCAATAGCTTTCAAAAATTTTGGTGAGCAAGGAAAAGCTGCCACCAAGAATAGAAGGAAGAAGATCAAGAGGAGGACTTTCATTGGTGTGATTCTGGCTATTTTGGCCAAGGGTTTTGTCTACTATTAGACAAACCCTGATTTCACTAATGGATACAAATTCTGTCACATCCTTGCCAAATTGCTCAACTCCTGGGATAGCTCAAATTCCTAACACTGGGGTTTCTTGAGCCACCAGATGGAGGGTAGTTCCACTGCCCTTGAGGCCATCCAGGGACGCGGGCACCAGGCCTCTGTGTACCCAGCCAGCCACACTGACATCCATCTGGCTGATGTTGTGTTCTTTAATATTGGAGACACAGTCCAGGACCGCCATCCACAGGCTTTCAATGACCTTTATCCTGGAGTCCTGGACCATGATTCTCTCTTTGGTTGACATATTGTGACTGACTTATTTGCCCAAATTATCTTTCATGTGAACATGGGCAATTAATTATGTAATGACAAGCACCTAACACCTTGTGCCACAGCTGTCTACCAACCAATCTAGCAATGATAGACAAGGAATATGACAAGCGGTATATGGTGGCCATCACAATAAATCCTTCTGCCTCTACCCCTGTCATCCCCACCCACCCAATCCCAGACCCCCAGGCCAGCACTGCCTCTATGCCTTCCTTCCTGTGCTATTCTGCCTACTAGGCATCACTCTTTTCTGTCCCCCAATAAACTCCCTGTTTCCAAACATTTTCTATTTATATTATCTTTATTCTGAATTTCAATAGTTCATTTTCTCTTTGTTTATAGCTGGTTTCATTCTTTATGTTCAGTTTATTTCTATAAAATTGTATATTTACTATGTCATGTATCTAGATCCAGAACACAGATATTTTTGGAACTTTACACAGCCCCTTGTGAAAATATTAACAACAATTTGGTGATCAGCTAAGTTTAAATTAGAAAATTATAGTTTAATTGTGTTTAGATAAATTTGTTGCTGATCCAAATTCAAAACCTTAATGATAAACTTTAATCCAATTGGGAGCCAAGTGATAAAGTGATTGTTGTGACATAAAGATCATTCAATAATTCTTTGATGAATGTGTGCTAATTAATCTGATTGGCTGGGTGTTTTGCCATTGCCGCTGTGGCAAGTTGTTGGTGGACTAGTGCTAACCTAGAAGCTGATTGAACACTATTCCACCAACAACTTGTCACAGTGGCAATGACACACAATGGCAAAACACTCAGCCAATCAGATTAATTAGCGCACATGTACCAAAGAATTATTGAATGACCTTTATGTCACAACAATCACTTTATCACTTGGCTCCCAATTGGATTAAAGTTTATCATTAAGGTTTTTAATTTGGATCAGCAACAACTTTATCTAAACACAGTAAACTTATCATTTTCTAATTTAAATTTAGCTGATCACCAAATTGTTGTTAATATTTTCACAAGGGACTGTGTTTGGGTGCCAAAAATAATATGGCAATTAAGGAAACAATGCCAACACAAAGCAAACAACACATATTGAGATAAGCGTAAAACATATACACAATGGGTAAAAAGATGGGATATTGTAGTAAATGGGAAAACAAACAAAGATAAACAAAGAGGTAATAGTATTAGAATAACACAGAGTTTATTGGGGTAAAAGCTATAAAAACATATGAAAAGGTTAGTAAAAATCATATGAGAGAATTGAAAAGCTTTTAAGGATCTTGACTTGGTGATTACTGAGATTAAGGAAATTGCCCGCAAGGTCAAAGCCAAAGTGAGGTCTGCCATCCTTGAAGGGGACAAAATCAACAAGGTGTCAGCAAAGGCTCTAATGACTAAAATACCCAACACCCCTGATAAGACCATTGAGTGTCTTCTAAACGTCCAGAAGGCTGTTGTAGAAGGCCTCCAATTCAAGTCCTTTGCCCTTTCTGCACTGTCTGTCTGGGTTAACAACTCTGAGACGTATGCCCACCTCAAACCTTCCAAGAAAGAGAGAACAGAGGATACAGAATTGCCCGCCTAACTGCTTGCGCCAAGAATGACCAAACTGGCAGAGGCTGCAGGCAAGGAAATCACAGAAGAAGGTAACCTAATAAAAAATCAATAAAAATTTAAAAATACTTACCTGTTTTTTTAGAAAATATTGACAGCAAACTATGCTAGGTCCTGGCCCCCTACGTCCCAGTCATGTTCTATGCAAACTTTGCCAGCCATGTGGCCAAGAAGCTGTTTCTGTCCCCCCTGTCTTGAAGGAGCTTGAAGACAGAATCCATGGTACCTTTTCTGATGTCCTGGGAGGTGTTAGCTGGTCTGACACATGACAAGGAGGCATCTGATTGGGCAGTTACTGCCTACAAGGATGCTCAATTGGTCCACCTTTACCTGGTGGTCCTCAGTAGAGTTTACTGTGTAAACTCAATTGATTTTGTTTGGGACGTCCTGGTGATGCTCCCATTTAAAAATGTACTGGAGATGGACCAGGTCCATGTGGCTGCTTGCTTCTGCTTCCCAGTGGAGCACACCCTGTCCTACCTCCTTGAGAACTTTGGGGCGCAGTGGGAAAACTGGCTGTTGCAGATGCAACAGCCGCAAAGAAGACTAAAATCCTCCTGGCAGACTTTGGGCTGGCTTGGAGTGTAGATGAGATGGGGTTCCCCTTGGCAATGGATCTTACCTTTGGCAAGACCAAACATGAGAAGAAGATTAGTTCTGTATACAACAAACTGTGCAAATTTACTGAAGCCTTTTCTGGGCAAAGGCTTCCCCTTGTGGTTTACCTGAGTTATCTTTTTCTTCTTTGGGATGGGTGCCAGCGTAGAGGACCTGGACAGGGTCCTTCTTGGGATTGACAAGGACAGGCTCTCCCTGGGCAGGAAGAAGGTCCCCTGGGCTACTTTTTGGCCAACCACGTGATACAGGATGCCCTAGTCCTGGCAGGGATTTACGGGACTGCAGCCCTGGCAGAGAAGCTGCTGCTTCACTCCCACCTGACTGTACTCCCTTTCACCAGCAGGTGAGAGTATTTTAACAAGGGTGTATTCACCATCCACAGTGTGGCAGTGGAGGTTGTGTGCCATCTCTATTGCGGGGTGGGTAGATACTGCCAAACCCATTATAGGCACTCCTGATATATTCTCTATACCAATAAATATATTTACATGTTAGATAATTTTTATTTATAATAATTTTTATTTTAGCAAAATAATTTTGAAAAATAAATCCTGGAGAAGGTTTTCATAAAAGCATACTAATATATGTTAATAAAATATACCTCTAAGTTGTACATTAACCATTTAATTTTTTTAGTTTAATTTTTATATTTATTTGAAAAGAGTGATATAACTATATATGTGTAATCCAGTATCAAGTGTTTGGGATAGCCTCAGAGGCCATAATAAAATAATTAATATACTGTAAATAGAACCTAGACGTAAAAATGTGGGATTGTCAAATCTTTGATCCAAATTTTGAATCACTTTTGTGGGCAACTCAGCTGAGTGAAAAGTAAAATATTAAATAAAATTAACCATTTAATTTGACTTTTTTTGGTTTATTTAAATTAGCAGATTTCAAATCTCTTGAGTAGATAACTCAACTAACAAAAGACAAAACACAATAAAAAAATGCAGGATACATGAATCAGAAATGCGGGATTCTAATGTACAATTTGAGATTTCCTGTATTTCAAACAAATCATAGGCATCATATAAAAATTAACAAATCTGAAATTGAAAGATTGTCAAATCCAAGAAACAAGTTTCAAATCATAATTACAAGGAATTTGAAATGAATATAATCTATGGGTGTCTCAAAAAGGATGTTAAAGGATCTAGAGTGGATTTGTGCTAATTCTTTTAGGAATCATAGGTGTTCTCAAAAATCACCCTATTTCAGTTTAGGATGGCTAAAATTTCAATTGTAATATTCACCAACTTAAGATACGTAACAATAAAATTAACTAAAATGTAAACTTCTCTTTTTGAGTTTAAAATTTTAATAAAAATTTATTATGTCTTCTTTCAATAACAACCAAGTATATGAGCTGTTCCCTGGCCTTGACAAAATCATGCAGGGCTACACAGGGTCTCCTAACAGTGAAACCTCTGTCTATGACCACTCCCAACCTGCAGGCCCCTCTGCAAGCATCACCCAGGAGTGTGTTCTTTCTCCTTCAACTTCCAGCATGGCCCTGTTTGCCCATCATGCACAGGAAGCTGCCAACCCAAATCTTGTATCAACAATGGCATCTGGAACCAGCCATTTGAGCCATGGGGTCACCCAGAGAGCCCAGAATCCCAAAACAGCCAATCAGATGGCATTGACCAGTTCACAAGATGGACATATCCCTCCCCCAGCCAATCAGCCTGCAAGACTCAGAAGTAAATTAATCACTCCAGAGATTGTTCTCAAAATGGTTGAAAATCAAGGGATGCTTATGTCCCTTGGGAAAAT
>QTSX02002509.1:0-37807 GCA_014839935.2 Entomophthora muscae | reverse complement strand
CCTGTCCAAACACTAATTCAAACTCATCCCCCCTAAGCACGCTTTTCACACTGTGAGTATTGATGCTGTTGGGCCTTTCCCTTGGTCTAGGTTGGGGTGTCAATTTATCTTAGTTGTCATTGACCATTTTAGCAAATGGGTTGAAGCCAGAGCTACAAAAGATAAAACTACCAAGACCACTGCTAATTTCTTGCTGAAAGATATCTTCTATTGATATGGCTGCCCCCAAGTCCTGATTTCTGACAATAGCACCAATTTTAATGCTAGTCTCATCATGTCTATTGTCAAGGCTATGGGTACCCACCAATTTTTCTCTGCACCATAAAACCCCTCAACAAATGGAACTGTCAAACAAGCCAATTCTTCCCTGGTGTCCATAATGAGGAAACTCACGCTCTCTGACGCTGCTAATTGGGATATGTTCCTCCCTGCTGCCTTCTTTGCTTAACAACTCAGCAGATACCAAGTAACTGGTCAGTCCCCTTTTGCCATGTTGTATGGGCGTGAAGCCATAACCCTCTCAATCTTGGGACCCCCTTGATTGAAGTTGATGTGTCTGCAAATCCTAAGGCCCATGTTAAAGACTTAACTAATTGTATCATTGACATCCAAGCAACAGCTTATTCCACTGCTTACAAGGTCAAGGCTCTGGAGCTCTCCCCATTTAATGCTGCTAGAGCCCCCCTCCCTGAGTATAAAATAGGCGGCCTGGTTCTCTACTACCAGAATTGTACAGGTGGTAGAGCTCATAAGCTGGATTCCCTCTGGGTTGGGCCCTGTGAAGTCACCTTCAAAAAGGGTGTTGGTATACTGTAAAACTGCTGTCTTCTGGACGTCCTTTTGCCTGTGCTCACTCCAACTTTCTCCGCAAATATAAAATCCCTGTGTCCAATCTTGAGGGGGGAGGTGTCAGAAATTGCGCCATTAATGCTATTTTGATATGGCCTTCAAATATTGATAGCTGCAAATATTTGACTGGTTTTGCTTTTGAGTTTGGAAATTTCTTGCCTTCTGCAAATGCATCTAGTCCAATGTCCACACATTCCGGATTATCATACCTGTCTGTGAATGATCCTGGTATGACCTCATCCCAACGTGACCCCCTCAGCCACTCTGTCTTTCTAATGAGTGATCACTGTCCCTTTTCTATTATTTAAGTAGAATCATTTCTCCTAATAAAGACAAGTTTATCCACATTTGCGTTGGCTTTAATAATCTTCAAGCTTTTTCCTATCCTTTCTGCCAAAAGGACTTTCACATCTTGTTTTCCAGGAAATTAATGTATGTGTCCTTAATTTTGCCCTGAAGGCTAACCCAAGGCTAGCTTCAAACCTCAAATCTTTTGTTATAAAGATTTCTTGCTGTGTCCTCCTGGATGTTGTCCTCAAAAGCCAAACACAACAGGCTCTTTACTTGGTGTATGATCATGAGCGCTGTTTCCTTAAGCACAAACCTTGCCAAGAAGTCTTGCTTGAAGGTATCCCAGTTCTTGTTGGCGTGTTCTTTGTGCCACTTGTCACACCAGGTACCAGCGTTGTGGGACAGTTGGATGGTGATTTCTGCAATCCAAAATCACTGTGGGCATTCCATCTGGACCAGTTTGCTCTGGGCAGACTGGATCCATTTGGCAGTCTTGTTGTTGTTGGCCCCAGAAAAAGGTTCCAAGGCAGTGCTTTGCAGTCTTTGGGCTACGTAGGCAGGCATGGTGTTTTTGTCAGTTGGTTGCGGAATAGAATAGGGAGCCTGAAAGAAACCTTGGGCAGACATGGTGTTGAAGGCAGGTATTGTAATCACTGTGTTCTGTTACAGGACAAAGCCATCTGGTATCTTGGCACCAGGGGTGTACGGGGTCCAGTCCGGTGGGAGGCCAGACATAATTCTGTCAAGGATTTGTTGGCCGCAGCAAGTACAAGCAACAGGTGTAATTTTACAAGATAAGGTATTGAGAAACTACTACTGCTACCAATGTTGTAACTGTGCTTTTTTAGCAGAGTTACAAGGGGAAAAATATTTAGAAACTAGATAATAATCTTTATTGAGAGATAGTGATTATATAGTCATTGTGAATCAAGGATAACAGGAACATGATTGTGTTGATCACACGGCTGGATGGTGAAGGGGGTGGATGGATCCTGGTAATGAGTCAAGTGCCAAATAAGGCTCCACCATAAGGGATCATCATCTGTTCATGTTGTTGGATTTGGAAATTTGAGTTGACTTCCTAGTCTGGCTTTGAGTGGCTGGGTAATCAGATTGCAGGTCATAAACCTGCTTGTTTGGAACCTTGCTGGCAGGTTGAGCCTGCTGTTTTGACACTGATAAACTAAATTAAATATTTTTGACTATTGTGATTACCAGAATGTTGACTTTCTATTTAAACATGGTTTTTCCTATTCTTTACTAATAAACTAGGGCAACCTCCAGAATTCTTCTCATACAGAATGGAACATCCTCCATGTTGACAATTCTCAAAAATATTTTTCTTATTTTCAATATTAAAGATTATTTTTCTCTTGATTAAGTAATTGACACTGATAATAGAAGCAATGTTTGATTTTATTCTGAGCTTTTAATTGAAATTATAAAAGATAAATCAAAAACAATTTTTGAAATTGTTGACATGGAGGATGTTCTGTTCTGTATGAGGTAATTCTGGAGGTTGCCATAAACTAGCACTAAAATTACTTTCCATGCTTCTATAAACTATTTGATTTATAATAAAAAAGTTATTATTATTTAATTTTATTTATGTTTCACATGATTATTCTTACTTTATGAACTCTACTCTAATTATTGTAGGAAAAAGTATTCCAAGAAGCCACAAAAGAACTCCAAGTCAACCAAGAAAGTGCCAAAAGCCTCTGGAAAGGCCCAAAGTCCCTACCCCAACAAAAAACAAGCCATAGAGCCCTCAAAGAAAAAGAAGACAAAGGAGAAGACCCCAGACCCTGAAAGCAAAGAGCCCTCCTCAACCCCTCCTCTTCTCCAAGCTGGTACCAATCAGAATGAGATGAGGTTTCACTAAACAAGCAAGGAAGAAAGAAGATACCCAAGAGTCCAGAACTCCAGTCAAGCCCAGATGAATCAAGCTCAAATGAACCAATCCCCAAGGAATCAAGCTTGTCCCAGTCCAAGAAGTGCAATAATTCAACTCCAGATAATTCCCCTCCACCGCCCAAAAAATCTGCACATCCATCCTCCTCATCAAGTATCAATAAGGAAGATCCTGATGATTAACAGTCTGACTATCATCAAGCACCAATCGGCCCATGGGATCCCCTAAATGTTCAAAATATATGTAACGTCAAATGAGAGTTTAAGCTCCCAAAGAAGTTCCCTTGGTTTTTCCCTCAAATGACTGTCAAAGGAGGTGCAAGTTTAGTCAGTGATGGCTATGTTTTTAAATGCAACAATCAAAAGAGAGCAGGAAGAAGCAAGAATTATGTGTGTGAAGATAGAAGCTGTGCTGCCAGGATCAACACAGAAGGATGGGATAAAGTCACTAGTGAAAAAAGAGAGGACACATGCAATGCTCCAATCAATCTTATTGAAAAGCTTCTAAAGGCGTCCCTCTACCAAATTATTCCAGTTTACAAAGACGTCAAGGCTTCTGATCTGGCATTTAAAGCCACCACATACCTAATTAATGAGAACCTGAAGCTCATCCCTGACTGCAATCAGTTAGTGAAGTACATATTCAACAAACACTGTTATATATTCCCCCATAAGAAATCTGCCATGGTCCAAGCAGAGTTTTTCTTGAAAGAGGAGTTAAAGATGTTCAATGGGGATGAGTTGTTTCTTTTACATGATGATGGGCCTACAGAAGAAGCAAAATTTATATGTTATGCTACACAACAAAACCTGGAGCAGTTAAGAGAATCAGGACCTGGTTATGTGATGGTACCTTTTTTTAGTATGCCCCTGCCTTTTTTATCAACTATGGGTTGTACATTCCCTTATTGAAGACAAGGTACTCCCATTAGCCTACTTTCTGCTTCCTAGGGCAACAGAAGAGATCTATAAAAGGGCCTTCAAAATCCTTCAGGAGGGCATCAAAGCCCTATCCAGTAATAAAAAGAGTCCCCCTGATCATAACACTAGAGCCAATCTAGATGATGATGAAAAGGATGAATCCACCCTTGCTACAGAACAAGAAGCTCGTGATAAAGCACTTGGCCTTTGACTATAATCATGGACTATGAAACTGTCCAGATAATGCTTTTGTAAACACCTTTGATAGAGAGGTCCAGGGGTGTTTTTCCATTATTGACAGGCTGTCAACAGGCTCCTAAAGGACCTACCTGAACTCAGTAAGCTCCACCGTCTAGATACATCAGAAAAGTACAAGTTCTTAATTCACCAGTTTGTAGCACTAGTCTTTGTAAAGCCAGAGCATACTGAACAAGCCTTTGACCTCCTATTCCAGGATCCATATGCCAAGAAACATGAGGATACCTTCTATGCTTTCATTGAATATTACAAACCACAGTGAATTGGACATTAGGTCATTAAGCGCTGGAGCAAGCCCAGAGCCAAAGTCAGCTGGAACTGCTACCAGGCAGTTTTTAAGGATGAGATGAAAGCTATCTCATCTTTAGAGGGCTGGCATAAGCATATCAAGTCCTCCTTTAGAATCAATCCCAGATACAACACCTTCTACAAGCACCTCAAAGTCCAATAGGGGAAGACTGTTGCATCCATCAGAGATATTGAGAACCACCCATCCAAGAAGAAGAGAAACACCAAAGAGAAACAATACCAAGAGAAGATCAAGGAAGTTTTCAAGGCCAAATATAGGCTTTCAGAGATTGGGTAATACATCAAGAAGATTGCCACAGTTCTTAATGGCAACTAGGTGATCACAGTCTAGCTTTTAATTAAATTTATTTATTATTGCCTAATTTTGTATATAGTTCTTATATTATCAATATAATATTTTAAAATAAATAGTTATTCTAAATAACTCATTAATAATTTATGATACTGTTTTTATAAAATCATTGAATTTATATTGATATTTTGATGCTTTAGACTGTATTAAATGGCCTATATTGGTATTTTACTAGTAAATTATATGTTTTTTTGTAGATTTCAATATAGAAAAAACTTTATATTAATTTTTATGGCTATTATTTTTTCCTATAATATGTTAATTTTTATGTAGTACCTTTTTGTATATTAGATCTTTTATCTTTATAAGTGGGAAAAAATATTTAACAGTAAAGATAGATCATTTCATAGTTAATTATTTTTGAAGTGTATTTTTATGGTTTTTTAATTGCCATGTATAATTGTTTATAAACTTTTTTGAATCTATGTTGTCACATTACCCTA
This sequence comes from Entomophthora muscae, assembly GCA_014839935.2. Taxonomy (NCBI): domain Eukaryota; kingdom Fungi; phylum Entomophthoromycota; class Entomophthoromycetes; order Entomophthorales; family Entomophthoraceae; genus Entomophthora; species Entomophthora muscae. The sequence continues at coordinate 32,470 of QTSX02002509.1, read as the reverse complement.
AAAAGTATTTTGAAGCTTAATTTTTATTAAGTAAAATGTTCAGGAAACAGGTTTCTGCTTATTAAAAAAGTGTCAAAATTTAGTAGTCTGCATGAGTGAAAACTTAATTCTGACTTTCAAATGCTGTCTACGTTAATTATTTTCAATTTCAATTATTGAAATATAGTAAGTTGACTTGTGGAATGAGTTAATTCTGGTGGTTGCCATTTTTGCTTGTTGTCATAGCTTTTAAAACTACTATAACAGAGACCTTTTACAGCAACTATATTCCCCATATTAGTTGTCTGCTGATTCTGATGCCAGTTAACTAATATGAAATGTTAGAAAAATTTGATAAAATTTACCCTATCAACTAAACACAACTTGCCAAAATTCAACCAAAACCAGAAGAATCTGAATGGCAGGTTGTAGCTTTAGCTGCAGCCTCTAAGCTCCACCTCAACCAGTATGTTTCTCCCCCCAAAATTATTCAAGCTATTTATCCTCCTTGTCTGGGACTTAATCAATACAATTTCACATAAAAACTTACCCAAAATGGAGAGAGGACAATATGTCAGGTTCTGTTCCCACATAAGTACACAATATCACATGTCCTAAAAAAATAAAAGAAACAGTAACCTCCCTTACCTATAGTTTTTCTGTTGTCCTGCTGCTGTTGTGGGCTTCCTTAGAGACTTATGGACCTCCTAGTTCTCCAACAAGACTATCATCCCACTTACCATGGAAAAAACCTTCACTACCACGTCCCTTAAAAATAAAATAAGTACCCTATACAATAAATTTGTGCTTTCTCAGCCCTGTTTGCAAGGCAGAGAATTCACTTAATTGTGTAAATAAGTCTTTTTATTATCATGGGAATTAAATATGAGTCTTGTGAACTCTGACATTATAGTTAAATTGGAAAAAAATCAATAATATCTGGATAAAAAAAGGATTGCGCCTGATTACATCTCAATTAAGCATGTTATTCAAGATGCAATTATTCTTGCTGCCTCCTATGAGATGCCAGCTCTACCAGAAAAGATTCCCCTGTCTAATTGTATCACAGTGTTGCCATATTTAAGCTGCCAAGAGCTATATAGTATGGGAGCCATGTCAACATGCACTTTGGCAATAGAAAATTTTAGTTCAATTCAAAAACACGTCCTAGAATTCTACCAGTTAAATCCCAAATAAATATAATTAAATAATATTCAATTTTTAACCTACTTATATATATCTTCCATTAAAATCTAAAAAAATACACATTTATCTCAAAAAAATAGATATAAATATGAAAATAAAACCTTTTCTTTTGTTCATTCTTCTTTGCTTAGTTAATTTTTATTATACCTGACAGTATATCAAGCAGAATGACAAGAATTATGTCAGTATAAGTTAAACCAAATAAAAAAATTTAAAATATTAAAATTATTCAGAATTGCTAAGCCCATTAATTTGCTTGGCTGTTTGGCAAGCACACAGGGAGAAAAAATTTAGCGTGGCCATAAAATTTAGCAACAGTCTCAGCTGGAAGGGTATGGACCCAGACCTGTAGCAACTTAAACAAGTCTTTGGGCCCATATACCGTCCCCTGCTTGACAACTTGCTTGAGCCACCAAAAGACTTCCTCAATTGGATTCAGGGATGGGTAATAGGCAGGGAGAAATAATAGACATAAATACATTATAGCCAATTACTGTGAGCCAATTTCCACTTCTGTCCTAATCACTGGGAATTCCTTGAGAATATCATTTCCCTTTGGAGCCTAACATTGTCCAAAACAATGATGTTGATGATACCCAAGCTAGTAATTCTGATTTGCTCCTTAACTAATCAGAGAAATTGAAAAAAATTAATGCTGCTATGTTATCCCTTGATCATCTGGTAGAGCTCAACACCAAGGGGACCAAGGAAAGCTACCATCAAAAAGTCTACAGAACAAATAACCACATGTTGTGTTATGCTATCTTTGGCATTTTTAGGCACATAATGTAGGTATTGCGCATGGACATGCAAAGCACAGTTCATCAGCATTTTAAAACTTTACTGTTGTGAGTGCTGCCATTCACCATGTTTCAATTTTGTCTTCAATGGGTTATTTTGAGGACAAAAATCTCTCTTTTGCTTTTGCCCTTTGAAATGAGTCTGGCTCCAAATTGGGAAATTCAATTGTTCAGTTTCCTGATTCTGCAGAACTCACTTGCCCCACTCATGCTTGTGGCAAGTGATCCTACTGTCCATGTACTGTTGTGTGGTAAAGCTGCAAAGTATATATTACTTTTTACTTCTATCAATAAAATTTAAGTTCTATTCACATTTTTATCTTTGTTTCTTCACGTACTTTGGCGCCTCTCTAGCCATGTCTAGCAGATATTATCCAATCAGGGCCACAAGTTAATCACATAGCCTTCCCTGCCATTCTAACTATGACTTAGTATGAATCCAATCCTAAGGTTAGGATTCCCTGTTGTGTATCTGTGCTGCGCCTCAGGTCGCAACAAAAACAGTGCTTACTACAAGGGCTATAATACCCTTGATTACCCCCTTTGCAACTACGTTTTCAGGTCCTTTGCCTCGCCTATACAAGAGCCAACTTCACCTGAAATTACCAGCCTCCTATCAAAGAAGACATGCAGACCCAACTATTGTCCCTGCTGAGCTTAACTTTGGGAATGGTCCCCGCCTAGTTGCCTATCCTTTGGATACCCCTGACCTGGAACAATTGATGGCAGTAGTCCTTAGGTTAGCTTGTGATGGGGCCATCCCTTGCCTCCAGCTTCAATACAGTTGAGCAGAATACTACAAATTGATTGTGGATCCACAATTTCCACATTGTCTCCTCTTAGCGGCTGGCTCCGCTGAACACCTATTGTCATCCTTTGTACAGCCCACCTTAGCTCACCATCAGATGTTGTTAGGGCTCCACATGCAGGAAATTTTGTCCCTACAAGCAGCCGTCACAAATCACTGGGATCAATTTGCTGCTAATAACAATGGATCCACTCCTTGTTTTCCTTGGTGTCAGACAATCAGTGTGACTCTGTCATTTCTCAAACCTTCTTGGTCAATTCCATTGAGCAAATGCACCAGTCCATCTCTGAATACATTAGGGAGTGTCTACATCAGTTTCATCAGTTGGAACAGCCTTAGCTAAGTCAAGTAGATTCCACCTTGAACAGCTATCTCACTGATTTCAAACGGCTTTTACAGCAGCTTAATGAGTTCAGTGCTTACTCCTTTGAGCAACTACAACAAGTAGCAGACCTTGCTGCTAAAGGTCTTTGTGATCTCAGTAAAGACTTTGAGCAAGAGAGGGGTGTCACTGCCGCCACAATTGCCAAGCTCCAGACTCAAGTGAATGGATTATCTACACCCAAGCCAGATGCTTCACCCTCTCCCCCATCTGAAAATTTGATGGATAGAGAGAAGAGACTATGGGATGCCATTCAAGAGCTACAAGCATCTATCTGATGTCAAGGTTGCCCTACTAATTGCCTCAGCCTGATCCTCAGGTGCTTGCTCTGACAACCCAATTTACTAATCTACAGCAAAAGCTTACTGCCCTATGCAAAATAGTGGCAATTGCTGCTAGCCCAGTTGGAGTTATTAATGAGGATGGCTGTTGCCCTGGCTTGTCAGGAGCCCCTCAAATTCAATGTGCCAGAGATTTAGTTGCTCTAGCTAATGAAGTGGAACATTTGAAGCATGGTCATAACAACTTGATAGGGATGTGCAAGAAATGAGTGAATTGATTGACTCAGTAGATGACAGGTTTGCCCCTTGCCTCTCAGTGGGGCCTTCCCTTACCTCCTAGCTGGCTGAGCTTTCCTGGGTAGTAACAACACAGGGCCAACACCTAGATGTTACTGAGCAACAGGCCACCTTAGCCAATAATACAGGTGCCCGCGCTGCTGAGACCCTGACTACTCTTGAGGAAAGTGTTTGCCAGCTTTGGGCCAGACAGCCCCCCTCCAAATCCAAAGCAGAATTCTCCCTGCACATAAATATAATTGATAGCACCAATGGTGGCCCAACTCTAGAAACACATTTCAAGCCTACCTTTAAGCAAGTATTTGACCCCAAAACCTTGACCATGCAGCTTTCCTAACTATCTATGAAACTGCCATAAGAAGAGCATCAGATGAGGTTAAGAGGGAACACATTCTAACCTGTCTGCACCTGACCTGCCAAGAGTTATTAGTGCCAGAACTGCCCACCATCAAGACCTGGGAAGATATGAAGTAGCTTCTGATTAAAAAAAATTGATGGTGACCTTAGTCTGGAAGTGAAGAAGGATGCCTTCATGTACATTGCTTTCAAACCTAAGGAGACTCTAGCTTATTTGCAGATAGATTCTACATGGAAGGACAGCAACTGATAACAAGCAGACAATCAACTGCTCATGAAGCTTAAATGGCTTGCGCTCAAGCCCTCAAGGTGAACCAGCTTCTGTACCTTCACTTCAAAGCCCATAAGGCCATGCTTTCTTCTGTGAAGAGAATAAAGACATAGTTTCAGGATGTGCACTTTACCTATTCTGGAGCAGTTTTATGGAAGAATTGTGCACCTCTAATTCTGGCTTGTCTTCATGTGGCCCTTCCATCCTCACAATGAGCTTGCAAAGTCCTCCTAGATGTCAAGGTTGCCACAACTGTGGCCAGATAGGTCACCATTCTTGAGTCTGCACTAATTCTCAGGTTATGGGGCTGATCCCAAGGAACAGGAGGGAAAAGAATAGTTAACCTAGAGGCAGAGACACTCTTGGTTGAAAATTCTTCCATGTCTCCTTCAATCCCCCCTCCATTGCTGAATCTGAGCCTGCTGATACTGAGGCTCCTCCCATTATGCTATTATTTCACGGCATCTCTGATGACTCTGATATGGATGATTCAGATGTGGAAGATCCCAACGCCTATGGGTATTCAGTTCTTGCTGTCCCTAAACTATTCCAGTCCCTTATAGGTTACTTTCTGGGAAAACTACAATAACCAACAAGCTGCTACCTGAAGCCAAGAAGGTTGTATCTTGCCCATACCTCACTCAAGCTAAGAGGTCCCTGTGCTTTTAGAATCATCTGAGGAATCTGCTGAGGTTTCTGATACTGTATTCAAGAACGTTTCAGTCTCACTTCCTCTCCAGACTGTCTATAAATAGTTTCCAGGTTTGAGATACAAGATTAAAAAATGGGACAAAGAGCTAGCAGAAGCCCAAGAAATTCTGGCCTTCCTCCCTCCCTTTGGTTGTACTACCACTTGTGTGGAAGTATCAATCAAAAAGGTTAAGATCAAGGCAGCCTTAGAAACAGGATCTCATGTTAATGTTGTTTCCTCAAAGCTTGTCAAGAAGCTCAAACTTTCCCCCAACCTTAATTACCACCAGCTGCATGGCACATCTGGGCTATCCATGACTCGGCATTATAGTGGCTTATTATTCTCTTCCCATGCAGTTTGGCAAGCTACTCTTGGCCGCACCTGCTATTTTCTTGGAGAATGAGAGTTATGACCTCTTAGTTGGCACTCAATCCTTAGGGAATACAATGGGATTATCAACTTGAAAGATGGTTACCTCTGCGTCCTGGGGTACAAAGTCCCTCTTATCTTTGAAGATCCTGTCAAAGTCCCAGGGAAGTGCCTCAAGATGTGTGCCTTGGAGTATCCCACTTGTGTTTTTACCCTAAAATACTGTACACATTCATCCAACACAAAGTGCTCCCCTATGACTTGCCCTGCGTTGGAAGGGATTCCTCTCTTGGCCACTTCTGCTGTAACTGTTCCCCCTGGGTCTCAAGCCATCCTAGACTCACAAATATCTTATGAGCTACCTGAGAGTATGTTTCTAGAGTTATACTCTCCTCCCTTTCTAGGACGCAATGAGCCCTATCTATGCCTTTGAATCTTGGATGTCTCTCATAAAGACCCCGTTCAATTGCTGGTTGCCAACTTAACCGCTCTCCCCATACAAGTATCTAGGGGGAAGGTTGTTGGATATGACAAGTTGTTAAATGCTCCCATTGTTCTGTTGCTACAACCCTTTGGCACATTACAGAATTTCAATTTACCTGAAGACAAGCCCCAAGTCCTGTCCTTGTTCACTGAGCAAGATTTCCTGCAACTATCCCCAGTACAACAGAAGGAGGCGCTGGATTTGCTAGATCAGTTTTCAGATATCTTTGCTAAAGATAGACCAATTATGGTCTAGCCAAAGGTGTCATTCACCAGATTGATACTGGTGGCACTCCCCCCTTCTGCACTAAACCTTATTGCTGTAGTTGTGTGAAAGATGCTTAAGTGTCTAAAGAGCTCAAGCAACTATTAGATGCTGGGCTATTAGCTCCTTTCTAAAGTCCATGGGCCTCCCCCTGCTTACACTGAGGAAGAAGAATGGAGTTTATTGTATTGCAATGGATTAATAATGCTTGAACTCCTTAACCAAAAAGGAATCCTATCTCCTACCACACATTGATGATTCTCTCTGCCGCCTTGGCGGCTCCAAGCTCTTCTCTGCTATGTATTTAGATTCTGGATATTGACAAGTTGATATCTCTCCTGAAGATAGGCAAAAGGCCGCGCTCATCACTTCAGAAGGAATTTTTGAGCCTACACACATGCTGCAAGGGCTCTGCAATGCCCTGGCTACTTTCTAACAAACCATGATGCCCCCCTCTGTGATTTAAAGCTCTTATGTGTCCTAGTGTACTTAGATGATATAACTGTCTTAAGCGCTACCTTTACAGATCACCTGGCTCACCTCAAGGAAGCGTTCATAAAGATTTGAGAGGCTGGCCTTAAGTTGAAACCATTTAGTGTGCTTTCTTCAATTAGTGCCTTGAATTCTTGGGCCATGAGGTAACCCAGACCGGGATTTTCTCAATGGCCAAGAAAGTTGAGGCCATTGACAAAATGCTCCCACCCACCAAGCTACAAGAGGTTCAAGTCTTTCTGGATATAATGGAATACTACAGACAGTTCATCCCTGACTTTGCCAACACTAGTGAGCCTTTGATCCAATTGTTGCGTAATGTCCCTTTCAAATGGACTGCTAGCCAGCAAAAAGCCTTCAAGACCCTCAAACAAAAGCTCAAAGAGGCTCACATCCTAGTATATCCTGACTAAAAAAAAGGAATTCATCCTATATACTGATACTAGTGATCTGGCTATTGAGGATATCTTGGCTCAACTAGATGATGAAGTTGTATATCACTCTGTAGCCTATATCTCATGTGTTCTTAACAAGCATGAGAAGAATTACAGTGTCACGGAGAAAGAATGTCTCGCTGTGTTGCATGCTGTCAAGCAGTTCCACCATTATGTATACAGCACCCATTTCACAGTGGTCACTGACCATGCCTAGCTTAAGTAGTTATAACAGCTTAAGGAACCAGAAGGACAACTAGCTAGATATGCTCTCTGCCTGCAAGGCTACAGCTTTACTCTACCACATTGGCCCAGGATTCAACATCAAAACGCCAATGGATTGTCCAGAATGCCCATCCTTGCGCTACACCCTGCTGAGGCTGATTGACTATACAAATTAATTGGGTATCCTTCCTCCTGGGAGAAAAGACAGAAGAGGTTCATATTTCCCTATCCAAACTATCTGAAGGCACGCTTATTTGTGACAACCAGCTTTTCAAGAAAGTACAAGACTGCTACCTACCTTACTTACAGCTTAGTATTTGCCTTTAGTTGGTGCTTCAAGCTCATAAGGAGACGGGACATGGAGGCATTGCCAAGACCTATGACTGGCTCCAGAAAAACTATTTCTGGGAGAATCTTTACCTTTTGATTCCAGATGTCATGGCTAGTTGCCATAATTGCCCTCTACAGCAACCATGTGCTGCCTCACACAAGTTCAGGCTAATTTCCCTCTTCATGCATTTCACACTGTCAGTATTGACGCAGTAGGACCTCTCCCTTGCTCCTACTCTGCTACTGCTTTATCCTAATTGCTGTTAATTATTTTAGCAAGTGGGTAGAAGCTCATCCTACTAAAGACATCACTTCCAAGACAACCACCTCTTTTATGTTACAAGACTTATTCTTTTGCCATGGATGTCCTCAAGTGTTGTTATCTGACAATGGGACTAACTTCAATGCCAAGCTGGTAACTTTTTTGGTTGAGGCCTTGGGGTCTCACCAGTCTTTCTCAGCACCCTATAATCCTTCTATCAATGGGGCAGTTGAGCGTGCAAACTCAACTCTGGTTTCTATTATGAGAAAACTCACTTATTCTGACGCTGAAAAATGGGATCTATACTTACCTGCTGCTCTCTTTGCTTGGTGCCTTAACAAACATTGTGTCACCAGGTATTCCCCTTTGCTATGCTGTATGGGCGTAAGGCCATCACTCTGTTGCTCCTGGGCCACCTCCTATCCTCTGATAAGGCTGTAAACCCAAATGACCATATCAATTATTTAGTCAACCACATCATTGATATACAAGTTACTTCATACACTTCTGTGTATAAGACCAAGATGCTTGAGCCCTCCCCTGACAATGATGGATGCTCTTCCTTGCCTGAGTTCAATATTGGGGACCATGTTCTCTACTATCAGCATAGGGTAGGAGGACGCGCTCACAAGTTGGATACATTGTGGGTTGGGCCTCTGGAAGTGACCTTCAAGCAAGGATCTGAGTACACTGTGAAACTTCTCTCTAGTGGTTCACTATTTGCCCGTGTACATGCCAAGTTCCTACGCAAGTACCACCCCCTAAGGCCAATCTAGAGGGGGCAATGTTGTGAATGCTGCCATTCACCATGTTTCAATTTTGTCTTCAATGGGTTATTTTGAGGACAAATATCTCTCTCTTGCTTTTTCCCTTTGAAATAAGTCTGGCTCCAAATTGGGAAATTCAATTGTTCAGTTACCTGATTCTGCACAACTCACTTGCCCCACTCATGCTTGTGGCAAGTGATCCTATCATACATGTACTGTTTTGTGGTAAAGCTTCAAAGTATATATTCCTTTTACTTCTATCAATAAAATTAAAGTTCTATTCACATTTTTATCTTTGTGTCTTCACGTACTTTGGCGCCTCTCTAGCCACTTCTAGCAGATATTATCCAATCAGGGCCACAAGGTAATTACATAGCTTCCCTACCATTATAGCTGAGACTTATTATGAATCCAATCCAAGGTTAGGATTCCCTGTTGTGTATCTGTGCCGCACCTCAGGTCACAACATTTACTATGTCCTTCTCCTTGAGAGCAATGAATGATCTGGAGTATTTTTGACAGTACTCAATGTCTATTGGGCTGTTGGGGTTGTACAGAGAGCCCCCAAGTTTTTTCCAAGAGAATCTCAAACTCTTGTCAAGGGTCTGGATGTACAGGCATTCTGGCTACTGTCAACCTACTTAACATCCAGCCATTGCCCAATTTGGTGCCCTTTCAATATACTGTTTGACATACCAAGAATGGTAACCAAGCAATATCACCTGACCGTCCAAGTATCCAGTGGCTTGAACCCATCTAGCACATGACCAACCCCTAGATTTGATCCAAATAAATCCCCACCACAGCCAAGTTTATATAAGTCTAAAGCATTATCCAATAAAAGATACTTCTCTTCTTTCTTAAACCCATATTTGAAGCTTCCCCAAAAGGCGCTCCTTATCACTCTTGATGGCGCAATAACAAGTTGAAACTGAGGCCTCAATCCCAAAAACAGCTTTAATCATGGACTGCATATTTTCCAGTTCAAGAAGTCAACTCTGGTTGATCCACTGATGGATGGCTCATTAATGCTCCTTAACTAATAGGGATGACTTGCACTGGTATTTCTTCAAAAGAAGAAAGGAACTTATTTTCTAGAACATACTATACAGCCTATGAGAAGATTTTACCAAAATCCCAACAATTATTCTGGTCTTCTTGTAAACCTGAATAATCTTGATGAGCCTGATAAAGGTCTCACAGGTGGATTTGGGGATGACACAGTACTTAGGCTTTTGGTATTGGGAAGTGGATCCACAGGCTCAGCCATGACACAGGAGATGGCACTTGGCTTTAGAACACAGCAATCTTTTTGTGCATCTTCTGTCTATTTTTAGTTTTATAGTATTGTAGAGTGCTATCACTGTCTTTTTATTTGCCATCACTCATGTAAGGCTCATACATGGTGTCAAGGACAGGCTTCACCCTCCTAATGATAGTAGCAGAAATACTGTGGCGGATCCAGGAAATTCATGCTTGCTTCTTCATTATCCCGGTCTAACTCTTTTACAGTTTGATATGGAATCCTTTATGTAAGCTTCAATGAGCTTGGATTCCAGGCAAGCAATCTTGGAGTTAAACTTGTTGCCATCTGGTGATTATTTCCACGTTTTTTGCTCCCCTATAATCTTAGCTGCAGACCATCTCTTTTATTCCATGGTAGTCTTACAGTTAAAAGCCAAAAACACAAAGCATAAAAATATTGAGGGGAAAGCAACCATTATCACACATAAGTATCATCTTTTATTAATTGTTATCATGTTTCCATTATATACCAATCAGGGTATATTCAGCTGAAAACCTCTCTGGTTCTGTAATCACACCTGGATTCCTATCACATGGTTTATGACATAACAGCGTCATCCAATCCAGTTCTTTACCAAAAGATCTTCACACTCTTAACCTATAAGAATATGCCATAATACATTCCAGATTCACCTTATTCCTTCTGTGGAAATGTATTGTTTTGGCTTGAAGCATTTTGGACTTCTGGCGCCTTGGCGCTTTATAAATTATTTAGGTGACACTTATAACTTAATTAAATTGCCAAAACAGCGCTTTTAACCCAAATTTGGGGGTTTATTTTGAATAACTTTTAGAGCAAAGTGGTATGTGGCGTGATTCAAGGATATACAATGAGGATATAATAAACAAATTGTGTGTTGCTTGACAAGCAGGAGACCAAATAAGGAGGACAGCTTCAACATCTTGGATCCAATGGTAGTTTAACAGAAGATTGAGATAGAAATTGTCAATAGGCACATGAATTGCAGGGGTAAATTTGAGAGAGAATTGGAAGGTGTCAACAGGTACAGCACAGGCCAGGTTGCAGCCATGGAATCAATGGCAACCTTGACAGCCACAGAGGATAATCTTTTGAGGATAGGGGCAAAAAGCCCCAAATGAGCCATCATATTGGAATAAACTTTCTTTTATTTTGAGGTAAATTAAGCTATCTAGAAACAAGTTTCTAGAGAGGAAATGGGGAAGTCTTAAGGGAGTTTAGGATGGGGCAGGAGGGTATTCCATGGCTTCTGATTTTCTGGCAAGAATATTTTCAGCATGTGGTGGTCCTGCATTGGAATTCAATTCAATGATGTCATATTTGAAAAATTCCTAAGATCAGCAGGCCAAGCGATGCCATCCCCAAATAGCGTATAATGTGTAATTTTCTTGTTATAATTATTCGGGGAAAAAATAAGGCAGGTCCAGATTTTTGAGGGCTATTTGGGTGACCCCAGCTTTTAACCATTTTTTGTCTATGACAGCATTTAAGTTGTCTATTTCTTTCAGGGGTTTGGCTGCAGTTTTTTTTGCTGATTTTGGGTTTTACAAGGGCGTACTATCCCTTTCATTTGAGTTTCTACTGTAACAATAACCTTAACCAAGCTTATTGACACAGTCAAGGCATTAAACATTATAATTAAATCCACATATATTATATTCCCAGCATATATTAATCAACCTTCCCAGTTAATTAATCTGTTTGAAGACAACAAGTCTTTACTTGACACAGTCAAGTCCATTTTGGCTCTATTATTAAATCCCCATTAATCATATTCCAGGGTATACATATTAATTAAACTTCCCAGTTAATTAGAAAGTTTGAGACACCTAGTCTCATAATATGAACTGTTCAGATTATTCATTAAGGCCCTCAATTAGTACAGCCTAATTGATTCCTGGGTATCAATTAACTTCCATGGTTAACTAGATGGTTTGAGACACTTAGTCTCATAATCTTAATTGTTCAGATTATTCCTTTCAGCCCTCAATTAGTACAGCCTAATTAATTCCTGGGTAATCCATTACTACACTGTAAAATCTCTCCAAGACCAATCCTATTGTTTTGAATTTTAATCTATGGAATTCATCACAATTCAACCTCTTTGAGAAGCCACAGCATAATGAGACTGTAGTACAGTCACAAATACATCACATCAGTATACAGGATGAAATTGCCAAGGGTACCCTCTGGTGGTGACATCATTCATTGTTCTATTTGTTACAACTTTTGTTTGTTTCTGGTCAGTTTTGGTACTTTGGGGTTGATGCTAACCGTTCTTCTAGTCTTAATGCCCCGGGTTTGTTCTTGTGTTTGTGTGGTTTGGGTTTCACCACCTGCTTCAAAATGACTCCTGCCCTCCATCTTTTGGACTACAGAAACTTGGTTTATTGATTCACAAGGGCGTCCACATCAGCAGTGTACTCCTCCAGCTCCTTGGCTCTGATGTTGTGATGTGTCCATTTTGGTATAAAAATAAAATAAGACTATCTATAAAATTTATTTATTGTAATTTTTATCTGTTCATATATAGTAGCATAAAAGCTTGTAACCACTACTGTTTATTTCAAATTAGGTTTTAAAAATTATAAATTAATTATTTTTGGTTTTAAATGTGAATTTTAATTATATGTATTGAGAAATTTTATTTTTTATTAATTTTAATCCCAGAACAGACACTAATGTCAAAACAGTAGGCTTGACTTTCCAGCAAGGTTCCAAGTAAGCAGTGTCAAGTTTATACTTCTAGGAAGTATAATAAACAAAATAAGGGAAAGATTTAAGAAGAAAATGATACTTTATTAAATATGAATATAGGATAACATATAGTATCATGACAAGCCACATGCTGTCCATGTACGTCATGGAGGTCATGGGGCTTATCTGAGTAATGTTACTCTTGAGTCACGAGGCTTATTCAATTTATGTTCCATTTAGGACCTGGACTGAGTGATCCCTGTCATAGATGGTTAACTGATAATGATGCCACCAGTTTGTTGACTGGACAGTGAACCATTCAGTGAGCTGTTTGGTGATTTACTAGGGGCGTTAATTCCCTGAGAGGGAGTAATTGAATATGTTGCAACAGCAGGTTTGTGACTTACAATCCAATTACCTAGACATTCAAAGTCAAGATAGAAGTTGACTCAAATTTCCAAATACAACAACATGAACAGAAGCTGATCCCCTACAGTAGACATTTTTTTGGCGCTTGACTCAGTACAAAGATCATGTCAATCCTTTCACCATCCCATCTTGTGATCAACACTATCATGTTACTACTATCCACAATTCACAGTGACTATATAATCCATATCTCTCAATAAAGATTATTATCTAGTTTCCAAATATTTTCCCCTTTTAACTCTTCTAAAACAGCAAAGTTACAACATTGGTAGCACAGGTAGGTTTTCTATCCTACTTTATTCCCCAAAATTCTGCCTGCTGCCCCTACTTGCCGCGGCCAACAAATCCTTGATAGAATTATTTCTGGCCTCCCACTAGACTGAACACTGTACACACCTGGCACCAAGATAACCAATGGCTTTGCCCTCACCAGAACATGGTAATCTTACTTCCTGGCTTCAACTCCCTTTCAGCACAAGGGTTCTTCCAACCACCTGCCGCCATGCCTCAAGCAAACTGAAAAAGTTGCCATGCCTGCCTACATAGCTCAGAAACTTCAAAGTGCTTCCCTGGAACCTTTTTCTAGTGCCAACAACAATAACGCTGCAGCATGGATGCAATCAGCACAAAGCAAGCTGGCCCAAATGGAGCGCCTGCAACGCTTTTGAATTGCAGAGATCTCCATCTGACTGACTTACAACGCTGGCGCCTGGTATGACAAGTGGCACAAAGAGCAACCTGAGAAGAATTGGGACACCTTCCAGCAAGTTTTCTTAGCATTATTTGTGCTGAAGGATACCACACTCAGGATTATACACCAAGTAAAGAACTTAATCCAGACAGGCACAGCAAAGGAACTCACCTGAGTTTCAAGGAACTCTGACTATGTGCCCCCTTGGATATGGCTTTTGACGCTCCAGATACCCAACTCATGTACTACAACGCACTCAAGTTGCATGTAATGAGACACATAATCCTGGACCAAATGACTGACTTACAACATCTGTACCACAAGGCAGAAAAAGTAAAACAAACTTCTAACGCTCTCTGCAAGGTGCAAATGGGAAAAAGAGAGTGATACAAAGATTTTAACCCATCTGGATGTTCCAATTAACCTCCCCCTGGAAGCAACAACAAAAATGCAAACCACAAACCCGCAGGTTCAAATGGACATGGAAATGGAAACAAAGGCCAGTCAAACCATACCCATTTCCGTGTCAGAGCCACAAAAGACAATCACAATGAGGGAAAAGCCCAGGGAGAGCACTAGGCAAGCCAAGCTCTCCCCAAAAAACTCCTGACTTGCCCAATGATGAGTACTGACCCAAGGACTTGGACCAATGTTCAATGATCCAAGTACCCTTGTTGGACCTGGTACTGTACATCATTGCCAGACATCCCAATAAACTGATGTTCTATCCTTTCTGTTTTTGCAGTTACATAGGCTCAGCACTCCTGGACTCGGGCGCAGATCAAACCCTAGTCAACAGTAGCTTTTTAGACAAGTTCAAGCTAGCCACTAATCCTTTTTGGATTAGGAATGTGGTTTTAGCTGATGAACATTGCATCACCGTGAAAAGGGAAACTGCCCCATTCTCTTTCATGCTAGAGAACCTGCATTCCACTATCCAGGGCTTAGTCATTGATTTTCCTAAGTTTGATATTGTACTGGGGCTGGATTGGTTACAAAATAACAATCCTCATGTAGACTGGGAGACCTCAGTGTTGACCATTAAGTATGAAGGTGTCAATCACCAGATCTACCCTGACTCAGTGGACCAACTCCTACGCAACCACGTCTTTGTGCACATCACAGAGACCCTAGTCAAAAAGAAAAACCTGAAGGCAATTGACTGGGACTCCTGCCAGTACAAGATCATACACTTCAAAGATCACCAGGATACCTCCACACCTCATGATTGTTAAATTATGGCCCGTCATCCAGAAATCTTAAAAGAGCTCTACCTGGATTGCCACCAGAAAACCACATCCAACACTCAATCCAACTTAAGGGAGCTGTACCTAAAGCGCCACCCATCTACTGTCTCACTCCAAAAAAAGACAACACCCTACACGCCTACCTCAGGGAAGTGTTGGAGAAAGGACTTATCTGCCCCTTACAGTCTCCTTTTGGGGCTGCTGTATTTTTGTGGCCAAGAAGAACAGTATCTTTCGTCTGGTCACAGACTACTGAGCCCTAAACAAAGTTACCATCAAGAATTGTTATCCACTACCACTGATTGATAATCTCTTTGACGCCTTGGGAGGAGCCACAGTCTTCTCCAAGATTAATCTGACTGAAGGCTACAACAAATAGATTTGTATTAAGGAGGAAGGCATCTCCAAAACAGCCTTCTGCACTAAATACAGCTCCTACAAATGTGTGGTGCTCAACTTTGGCATGACAAACACCCCTTCCACCTTTGTGACCTTCATGAATGAAGTGTTTGTTCCACACATAGGCAAGCACGCCTTAGTCTATCTAGACATTATTATTGTCTATAGGCCCTTAGTAGAGCAGCACCACAAAGACCTAGAGGCAGTCTTTGCTACCCTGTCACAACACAAACTGTTGGCCCAACCCTCCAAGTGCCAGTTATTCTGCAAGCAATTATCTTTCCTGTGACACATAGTCTCAAAAGATGGCATCAAACCCAACAGTCAAAAGATACAGGCCATATGCAAGATGCCACTACCTAAGGATAAGTTGGAACTCCGCACCTTCTTGGGGATGGTGGCCTATGTACGCTGCTTCATACCTGACTGTGGCATTTTGGCTGCCCCCTTATCTGCCATAACAGGCGCCAAATCTAAGTTTGTATGGACCCTAAATGTGACCTCTGTTTTAGACGCCTCAAAGAAAAGCTCATGACAGCTCCCATCCTGCAATACCCCAAACATGACAGGGAATACCAAATGGAAACCAACACCTCACACGCATCCATTGGGGGAGTACTACAAATAAAAAAATGGTGGTGACTTCCTGCCTGTAGCTTATGAATCACAAAAGTTGACAGATGACAAGTGTTGATACCCTATCCACAACAAGGAACTGCTGGCCATTGTACACTGTCTAGTCAAATGGTGTTGCTATTTAGAGCAACAAGAAGAATTCACAGCATTGACCAACCACAAGTTGCTCATATATTTCAAAACTCAAGAAAATCTGTCTTGCTGCCAAGCCTGCTAGATGGAGCTCTTATAGATATTCAATATGCTCATACAGTACAAACCTGGTCCCAAGCTTGCCATGGCAGATGCCCTCTCACGCCTATATGTCTGTGCCACAAGAGAGAGAAATGGGCTTGATCCAGACAGGCCTCTTTTAGTGCTACAAACAAAAGAAGAGGGTTTCCCCTCTGATACAACCAACATAACAAAGGAAACAGTCATAAAAAACAAACACCTATTTGCTGATGTATATGAGACCCTCACAGAAAAATGTCCAACAGTACTACCATCCCTTATATCCCCATGCACCAGCAAGTAGACACCACCCTACAGTATCACAGAGACCTCAAACACACTAAGATTCAAAACCTATACAATTTCTTAAACACAAGGCCTGGTGACCAACCCTATATTGTGCTGTTCAAAAAGTCTTAGACCAATGTGAGGTATGCGAGAAATTTGCAAAAAGTAAAACCCCACCAAAATCAGTATTACCCATCACACGCAACTACCCTTCAAGGTGTGGGCCCTAGACATTGTTGGCCCCATGCCAGGAAAGCACAATTAAAGGAAATACATCATCACTGCAATAGACTTTGCTACTTGATAGATGGTGGCACAAGCAGTAAAAACACACACAGGCAATGATGTGTTGCAGTTCATAGGATAAGAAATCATCAGCAAGTTCAGAAAGCCAGAACTCCTGATAACTGACGGAGGCAAAGAATTGACCTCTGAAGATACCAACATATACCTCACCAAAAATGGGGTCCAATACATGGTGACAACACCTTACCATCCTCAGGCCAATGGACGTGTGGATCAACTAAATGGCAGCCTTGTGTAAGCCTTGGCCAAGCTCACCGCCAGGAGACCCAAAGATTGGTATAAGCAGCTATTGACTGCACTACTTTTTTGCTAAACCCAGGTGTACAGATCCACCAGAAAAAGCCCTTTTGAGCTGGTATACAGCACATAACCCTTTATCATCCAAGTACTATCAGGACCCAAGCTGGAAATACCAAGCAAGGTTTCACCCTGCTCAGATCCCCAGGTCATATAGGCCAATAATGATAAATCAGAAAGAGAAGAAAAGCGTCTACAAAGGACCTTTGTCCCCATCCAAGACAGACATGAGGTCAGTGAAAAAATCTGGGTCATGAATACCAACAAGAGTAAACTACAACCAGAAAAATTGGGCCTGGCCATCATCCTAAAGGTAAACAAAAACAACACTTACCTAATACAAGGACTTGGAAAACACAGACAAGACAAAGTCCTCCACCATGATTGCCTGAGACCATACAAAGTAAGACAAAAACAATGTGAGACTGTTATACCTGCCACTGAACAACAATTAGTCCAGTATGGCACCTGGGCTCCCAATAATCTCCCTGATAACCTGCCCCCAGAGGAGGCTGACTCTCAGCTGGGGGAGTGTTGAAACAGCAGGCTTGACCCGCCAGCAAGATTCCAAGTAAGCGGGGTTGTGACCCACAATCTAATTACCCAGTTACTTGAAGCCAAGATAGGAAGTCAACTCAAATTTCCAAATACAACAACATGAACAGAAGCTGATCCCCTACAGTAGACATCTTTTTTTTGGCGCTTGACTCAGTACAAAGATCATGTCAATCCCTTCACCATCCCACCATGTGATCAACACTATCATGTTCCTACTATCCACAATTCACAGTGAGTATATAATCCATATCTCTTAATAAAGATTATTATCTAGGTTCCAAATATTTTCCCCTTGTAACTCTGCTAAAACAGCACAGTTACAACACTAAGAATATTTATTTCCCTTTCATATTCCATATTATATGTCTTAATTAGGAAAAGCTGTTAACAGAATTATATATCCACTGATGTATTTTGATACTTGATATTTTTTTGTCTGTTTCAGTTGCTTTTGGGGCTTGGTTTTGGATTGAGTTTGTAATTTTTGTGACAGAGTTTGATGTGTTCTTAAAAAATCTAGTAAAGATAGTGCTTTGTTCTGTGACTGAAAGTCATGCAACTAGTGCTTGGTAAATTTGTTGTTGAATCATCATACATCTGTTCCTAATTTGCACAGGTTATTTTGTGAGTGGGCATTTTTTAAAAAAAGCGCACATTTTCTGTGAAATTAGCTTCTACTTGTATCTAAAAAGTTGGAATTTGTTGTGTGACTGAACCTATGCATTTGCAAACTGAATAATATTTGTTTATATCAACAGGCTTTAAAACTACTGTATGATCAATAACAACAATAATCAAGAACAATTACTGGGATGTAAAACCTTGATAGTTGGGTTTAGTAATTTTTTGCCCTTTAAAATAATTTATACTTTTAAGTTTTTCTGTTAATTGGTTTTTAAAAAAGAGTTTTATAAAATAAACATTTTATTAGGTCTAATATAAATTAGATTTAATGATAACAACTTGATTCAATTAACTATTAGAAGTTCATTTGTGAGTTTGAATTACTTATATAAATCTATGTAAAAACAATCTTATGACCTGGATTGTGGATTGGTGACATTAGTATAGGAGGGTCAACTTCCAACTTGTTCGTAGTGATTTTGGGCAACACACCTAGATATTTTAGTATAATCAACTTGAATTCTCACATTAGGGTTGCATTGGATTTAAAGCATGTTTTGATTACAGTGTTAAACCAACCAGAGTTGCCTAATTTTTATAAAATAAAAACTCTTTGTTGTTTTGTTTATCTACTATATTAAAAAATTCTGGTAGTAGAAACATACAAATAAAAAAGGGTATATGGGTTAAATGTATTCATGGATAAAGTAAAGCAATGTTTAAAAGATGGTAAGTTTACTTGTCTGCTGGTGCAGAACTAGAGGTTTGGGGTTCCTTATAAGTCTCATCTTTTGGTGCAGATCCACTTGCTTCCTCAGAGATTTCCTGGGTTGATTCACTCTTGGAACCTTTATCTGTGGGGGTGGTATAAGATTTAACAGCCACCTGATTTGATTGGTTGTCATACTCTTGGTCAGTTGATTTGGGTTCCTCTTGCTCAGGTTGATCTTGGTTTGTCTTTTTTTGGAGAAGGGCTATTATATGATCTTTGGAGCTATCACCGATCTGCTCAACCACAGCGGGATAGAGATCAAGATAACCCTGCCCACTCTTGCTTCCCGCCATCTTCTTTTCGGTCAGGATTGGATAATTTGACTTTTCCTTGATGTCATTCATTGTGGGGGGTTAGGATCAGTATATCCATTGTAATGCTCTACTTGAGACCTAGGATTGGGGGTTGTTTGGTTTTACGGTTGCGGTTTTTGTTTCGTCTGTGACTTCTTCCCTTACCGCCTTTGGGGGTCGGGGTGCCAATCACCAGATCAAGGCTGAAAGCAAGAACAAGGATGGAAGTAAAAGGAGTAGAGCGCATATCCACTACTTACTCTTTCTTTGGTTTAAATACTTCAACAATTCATATAAAACCCAGACTGACTTCGAAATGTGCTGAATAGATACGTAAGCGCATGGTAAAGAGTGCCTAGAGTTTATTAAAATCATGCCCTTTCTATTTCCAAGCTGGGACTGTGCGTACATGCATGTTTGGAAATGCAAGTAGCTGCAAAGCCATCTGTGTTGTTTAAAACTAGCTTTTTCCTGCAGAAGCCAAATCGCGTAGATGCTACGACGCCTTATTCTAGCCAATCAAACATCTTAGATCATAATTTTCCGGATTCATCCATGCACCTACAATGTTAAATAGGAAAACCCCACCAGTTACTGTGATTTAAACCAAATATTTAAATTGGTGTGATGTATAAAATATATAAATTATACTGACCTTACAAAATATGTGCAGCGTACATTTGCATAATTGGAAGAGCAGTAATTCATGCTAGTATGATATCACAATTATTTTTTAAAAAATGTTAAAGGAGCTTTGACTTATTATCTTTTTATGAAATACGCTACTTTTTATTTAACCGCATAATTAAGCCATGTTAATTTAAAAAATATTTTACATCAAAGTGTTTTTGATTGGCTAATCAGATATATGATGTATTTAAAGTTTAAAAATGTAGCTATCGAAAGATACCAGATAATATTTATATCCACAAATTCATTTTTTCCTTAGGTACACTCAACCTATGACTTCATAATTTGGCCCAGGACATCAATTCTAAGTCACAAGAATACCTATTATTTAATTCAAGCCTGAACTTTTATACAAACAATGCCGCCAGAGAATTATTATTTTTATTTTAATTCATCCTTAAATGGCAGCTCGTCTATGCATTTTGATTGATGCAATAAATTTGAGGCTGGATTAGTTTTCAATCTATGATTTGACAATTAATTGAGACTGGGTTCTGTGCATTTTGGTTTTCTTTAAAATTTAAACTAGAACCTCCTAAATTGTGACTAAAGTAGCTGTTAAATTTGCTTCGAAGTTAAATGAGATGGCATTAAAGTGAAATTAACGGCTATATAAATTAAGCCTGGAACTTTGCATTGAGCTTAGCTTAACCTGGTATCTGTAGCCTCAGGTATCATCGCATCCACTCAATTGATGCATTATGTACCATTTTTGGATTGTCTTGGCTAATTTATGAGGCATGGTAATCCATGCTATTACATTGTTTTTAGCAATCACTTTCCTGGATTATAATGAAGAGCAAGCGGTGCCCTGGTAAGTTTTCTGGGTCAAGCCAGTGGATTACTCTATCGTGAAATCTACGCAATCCAAGTTATGCAACCCATCACGCTAAGTTTAAATCCTGCATCCAATCATAATTTCAGTTCTGCTGTGGATCCATGATGTTTAATCCCTAACAGCCTACGTAGCTTTTATGAAATCTTTACTATCTCTGCCATTTTCTTTGCTATTGGCTAAACCACTATTTTTAAGCCATTCCAAACCACTAGGCTAACTCAAATAAGTATCACTTCTCTAGAGTTAAAGCCATCCAACTGCCCACTCCCTGACAAACGATACAGCCAAAATCAAGGAAGCCGCTAAGAATGAGAAGGCCAAGAAGCCTCGTCTGCCTATAAACGTCCCAAGAAAGTGAATTTTAACTATGATTTACAGTTTGCAAGACTTTGAAAAAGAGGGGCCTGTCTGATAAACCAAGGTAAGCTCACTAAGCAATAGCTTTATCTAACCCTCTGCTTCTAAGGTGCTTTCAAAGCCAAAGTCACCACTTTTTAGAGTTTAAAATATTTATAGTTCCTGTTACAAATTCTGTGTGATTTTCAAGAAATAATTGGCATTGATCTTAATAAAATATAATAAATATAGTTAAAGTAACTTTTAGTTTTAACAACCCCAGCTAAAAAACTGTTCTATATGTTGAGTATATACTTATGGGAAGTATAATAAACAAGATAAAGGGGGGAATTAAGAATAGAATAATACTTTATTTGCTATGAATATATGGTATTATATAGTATCATGAGAAGCCACATACTGTCCATGTATGTCATGGTAGTCATGGGGCTTATCCAAGTGATTGTTCCTCTTAAGTCACAAGGCTTGTCCAAGGGTAGGACACACCATTTTGAAAACGACACTTTGATTTACGCCATCTCAAATTAAATTTGAGATGGCTTTTTTTGCGTTGGTGATTTTGAATCACAAAAAAATAAAATAAATAATAAAATAGTTAAGATTTACATATACTCCTATAATGTGACATCTCAAATTTATGCCATCTCAATTCTGTCACTTTGAGTCAGATTAATTAAATCTTATTTTGCTAACTTTATTTACATATGAAATCACTTAGTGTGGGGCATGTTTATGCCATCTCAGCTTTTACACCATTTTGAATCATGCTATTTATCTTTAACTAAAATAAGCTTATACCCAAACTAAAATAAAGCCTGTTGTATAGTGCCAGAAGATGTTCCTATAGTATTAATCCAAAACACTTATACTAAGAACAACCTAAAATTATGCCACTATGATAGTACTTCTAGTGATTGTCATTGCTGGGTAAAAAAATTAGTTCTATTATATGTAATTTATAACTTTATTATACATGGATACATTGATAAGGGTTCTCTTAATAAAATATTTTAATAATGATTTTAATATGGAAGGGGGTGATTACGCCATTTTGATTTACATCACTTCAATTTTCACCAAGTATATATCACCCAATTAATTTGATGTGCACAATGGATAGAGGAAAATAAGGGGAAATTACCTATGACGCCAGGCTACGCTATATCAATTCCCCCACTGCAATTCTTGCTTTCCGCTTTTCAAAAGTACATATTCATGTCAATTATCATTATAATAAAAAATTTAAGAAAACATATGAAACTTTGTAAATATATATTTTTGGCCTCCTCTAAACAACAGGGTTCTTTTTAACCCCAGTTGTATAAGCTAGTTTTTTAATATTCAAGTTTTATTCTTTGGCCTGGTTGAGGTGGCTCCACTGTAAATTTGTTAATTTAATATAAAAATTGTCAAAAACACTGTTTTTGAGCTACTGCACCTTGATTACGTCACTTTGAAAACGCAATTTTGACTGCAAGTTTTCAGTTAAAACTCAAAGTTTTGCATACTTGCATTATTAATAAAAAATATTTTTTACAAAATAAAAAAATATTGAAATTTTGATATTATTTATTAAGACTTTCTCTACAATTCTACTTAAAAAAATTACTACTTGTTATATAAAAAACATTCTCATTTTTCTCTTTAAAAACAATCCCCAAATTGCTTATATTTTTATACTAATTCACTTTTAGATGCCTCTCAAGCCTACCACTAATGCTGCACCCAAGGCATCTAAGGCCTCAAAGTCCAAGGTCACCCCTCCCAAGGCCAAGAAGGCCAAAACTACCCCTAAAAAGCAGCCTGCTAAGGCTAAGGCTCCTCCTAAGACACCCACGCCCTCACCAGAGCCTGAGGAAACAAGCCTAACCCCTCCCCACTCTCCTTTTGTTTACTTCCCTTATAATCCACAAAAGAAGTTATTCAACTTCAATTGTCAGTCTGATCCCTCCTCAGAGCCTGAAGAGGAAGAGGAGCAGGAGCCTGGTGCTTCTGCAGATGAGCAAATTGAGCTCTGGAATATTAACACTGTCCACAATATATGCAATTGAAATGGCACCTTTGCTGTGCCCATAACATACCCAGCCAGATACCCCATAATGACTAAGAAAGGGATTACAAGCTTTGTCTACAAGGGCTACAGCTTCAGCTGTAATGACAAGAAGAAATCAATTTGCCAACATCACTATGAATGTGATATCATGGATGCCCTGCTAGACTCACCACTTATGGGTTCACTAGGTTCAAGGCCCTGACTACTGGGCATGACTGTGCCAAGTCTTTTGACCCCCTTTATCAACTGATCTGCTGGTTTCTTTGACAAGTCATTCCTACCACCAAATATCAAACTGCCACTGAGGTTGTCAATGATGCCCTCATCAATTTAAATGATACAAAACTTTCCACTGTTGGTGGCGCCTCCAAATTACAGAGATATCTCACTGATCAGATATATGCTCTTAGCACTGAAGGCGTTAGTGCTTCATCAATTGATCAATTGCTCCTTACCAAGGAACAAAAATTATCTTGTCATGAGGAGAGGTTCCTTCTCCACAACAATGGTCAACATGCCCCCAAGCGCATTATTTGCTTTGCCACCTTGAAGGATCTGTGCAACCTGTTGAAATGCAAAACATGGCTTGCAGATGGCACTTTTTCCACCTTCCCAAAGCTATTTAGCCAGCTTTGGAACATTCACAGGCAGGTGGGAAATCTAGTTCTTACCCTGGTCTTCTTTTTCCTCCCAAATAAGAAGCAGGAAACTCATGTCTGTGCCCTTACAATTCTAAAGGCCAAGTTGGATGAAATCCTCCCAACTATTAAAGAGGAGCCAAAGGAAACCAGAGGGCGCAAGAAGAAGGCCCAGTCACAGGAAGAGGAAGTCACCCCAACCAAGAAACAGCCAGAAAGCCTTCCCTATCACAAATATCTGGTAGTGGATTTTAGAGTAGGCTCAGGCAAATGCTTTCATAAGAGTCTTCAAGAGCTCCTCTCAGGGATGCTACTTCCACTTCTGGCAGGCACTGTAAGGTCTGAAGGCTTGTGACAAAAAATTGTCAACTAAAGCCTTTAAACCAAGAATGTTTATATTTGTCAAATATAGAAAGTTAGGCAAGGTTTGTAATAGTAACTGAACTAAGGCTCCTAAGAGCTTATACAAAGTAAAATAAGGACTAAGACAATTTATTAACCCTAAGAAAATAAAATAGAGACCAGTCTTAATGACTGACAATTTGGTTAAAAAGTTAATTTTCAAGTCTGGAAAATGGTCTGCACTAGCAGGGGGATTGAAGCTATCAACAATTAAATTGTGGGTGCTACTATAAAAGCTGCCTAACTGGTGAAGAATAAAGTCAAAAGGAATCATGGACTAAGATTGAACTAAGATTTAAAAATTGGAAGTGAAAACACAAGCCACAAAACCTAACAAGTACCTTTTTGGGGTGAAAATCAAACAATATCAACTTGTTGTTGAGACTGGTAAACCAAGCCTTTTTATTGAGCTTGGTAAAGTGAGGTGCAAAATGGGAAGAAAATATTTAACCTTTTAAGGTTAACTGATCATTGGCAACAAAGGAACATGGTTTGTAGGTTACTGCTTGAACTAACTTTAAACAGTTAAGCTAGCATAAAGGAGAAATTGGAAGGAGAAAAGAAAACAGTTATGGTGGGTGCTTATTTAGTTTTAGCAAGCCAGAGAAGAGCGGGAAGATGGAAAAATTAAATCTGAGGCTGCTGGCTTAAGCCGAGATGAACAGCAAAAGGTAGGAAGTTTGGACCATCTAAAATTAACCTTAGCATAAAGGTTGCAAGTTTGAAACTTTTGCTGAGCAAAAAGGTAACTTCAAAAAGGAGAACTAACCGTTAATGCAGGGTGAATTGAATAATAGGAACCAGGAAAGGAAAAGGAAGTTGTTAGGAGTGAATTGTTGGCTTTTTAAAATCAAAGATAAAGATAAAAATGTTGAATATTCCTGTGAAAAATGCTAGTAGCAAAATCCAAGAAAAGGAGAATCCTGACAGGAACTCTGCCGCCGCCTCCAAAAGTGCTCTGATCTTCATGAGCTAGTCAACTCTGAAGGTACTAAAGAAGCCAAGGACGTTTTCAATTGCTTCGCTGCCCTTGCCCTTGTGAGAAAGGAGGAGACAAATGCCTTTTACAGCACCGTCTCTGTCATCCCTATATCCTTGCCAACCAGGCAGCCTTTGCTCTGTTCATAGAGTATTTTGAAACTAAATGGGTTGGAGTATTTCAAGGGACACACTGCATCAGAAAAGGCGGTGACTCAATCCAGTAGAACCCCTTAAGCAGGTAAAAGATGGCCTGATTATGACCACCTCTTCCCTTGAAGGGTGGCATAGCCAATTTGCAATAAGATTCCAGGTTCATAAGCCCAAATTCAACAAGATAATGGTGCATCTCAAAACCCAGCAGGCCATCTCTTCCTGGCTCTTCAAGACTGGTATGAAGTCCAAGGGCAATTCCCCAAGCAGACCAAGGCGGTAAAGAAATATATTGAAATCAGCAAGGTGGTCCTTGTCTGATATCCCAAGGATAGCAAGCTTGAGCATCTTCAGGCCATCTCTGTTGCTCTTTCAACTAATGTTTGAGCCTATTTGAAATATACACTCCTTATTTTTCTATCTTATATCCTTTAATATTATCATTTTTTTACTTTAATTTAGTATTTGGTACAATTTTACGCTTATTTTAAAGCATAGTTTATTGTTATAATATATGAAAATAGTTGTTTTTGGGTATATTTTAACTTTTGGGCTTTACACAACCTTGTTGCTACTAATTGACCCCATTTTTATTGCAGATTTGGAATTCCGAGGCCTTTTTAAGCCTAGAAATGTTTTTTGAATTTTATTTTTTGAGAATTTTTTGGGTTTTTTTGGGGTTCAAAAAATCTAAAAATTTAAAACTTGTTTTTCTTAGTTGTGATGCTGTAAATTGAAATGTTGCTTTTAATATAAAATTGAGATAGAAAAAATTGAGATGTCGTAATTTGAGATAGCGTTTTTGAAGTGCTGTTTTTGAAATGGCGTGTCCTACCTGTCCAAGTTATGTTCTGTTTAGGATTTGAAATGTTTGATACCCATAATTGATGACTGAATGATAGTAGTGCCACCAACTTAATGATTAGTTGGGGAATCATTTGGTGAGTCACTTGGGGATTGATTCCCAAGAGAGAGTAATTGTAGATGTTGCAACATATAGCAACCCACTGTTTCTTTTGGTTTGAAGCTAAGCTACAAAAAAATGTTTAAAAAATGGTTCCTAGTTCTCTCATAGCAGTTCTCATTTACTGGGCAACAGTGCCAATTCCAAAATTGACCAAAAATAACTCAATTTATTAGAACTTTGCAAACTATTTAGGTTTTTGTGGGTCTTTCATATTGACTGACATGCTACTTTAATTCTAAAGTTTTAACCTCAAAAAACTCAAATTAAAAGTGCAACATCAACACAAGTTAATATTTATCTAATAAAAATAAAAAAACTGATTTTTTGCATAAATTCTGGCATAACAATCCCAACTCTATTTATAATAAAAGATTTGATGAAACAGTGCTTATACAACACTATTTAGACATGCTCTACTGTTAATATAAAAACATTATTCAATTCAAAATTTTAATATTTTTTATTGTTGCAACATCTATGATTACTACCTCTTGGAAAAGTAATTTCCTGAGTGACTCTGAGTGATTCCCCAATCCATCATTAAGTTGGTGGCTGTCACAGCCCATACCAGAGTCCAACTGGACTCCCAAAGGGGAGGCAGGCCAGGGCTGGAAGGCCATGTAAACAATAAGCGCAATAAAGACCAGATAGTTGACTGCATTAGCTCGGGGGTGCCAACTCCCAGTATGGGGCACAACCTGGTTGGCCAGCCCCAATACTGTGATATAGACAAACCCCACTTACTGAAGTCCTGGGTGGGAGGCGTATTGGGTAGGGGGAGCAGCAGGAATCTCCTTCATTTTAGGCAGGAGATCCAGATGATGAGGGTGATAATACTCCACGTCAAGGGCACTGGGTGTATTAACTGAGGTATTAGGAGTATAGCCAGGAGGATATGGATAGGCAAGTCTTTATTATGTTGTGGATTCCCAAATAAATGCAAAGAAAATAATTAAGTTGGAGAAAAAATAGACAATTCCTGCAATAAGATAATAATTTCTGGGCATAAACTTGCTTTATTAAGATGTCAACACTGAGGAGGGCTTTGCCTCCTCACTATTTAAACTTACTGGTAATTTTGGGGCTTTTAGTGCCACCATAGAACTGATGGCATCAATTGCAGTTAAACTTACAATTTTCACTGGAATTTGCGTACTTGGACCAGGGGATGGGTGCTGATTGGTTGTTATAACATAAACCTTTCTTGAACTACAGCATGCCAAAGCGCCACATTTATTTATAGATCCTGCAAGTGATCAAGCGCCTGATTGCGCAATCAAACAATCACGCTCTCAATGGACCATTTCTTGATAGTTGAGAGGCCCAAATTTAATAATAGAATCAAAGCCAGGGATTTGAGACTTGTGTGCTTTCAGATCCTGGGCCATTTGTTAGTTGAAAGGGGGGGTTTTCTTGCTCTGGGAGATAATTGGTAGGGGTTCCCAAGCTGTAGGTTTTTTTGCCTCTAGGAAGGCCAGCTGATTGTCCAGGGCTTTCTGGGCCCTTAAAGTGGCACTCTATCAATTGCCCATCTAACACGGGGATCAAACATTTTGAATCCTAAATGGAGCATTACTTGAATAATCCCCATGACTACCATGACTACTATGGCATACATGGACAGTATGTTACTTCCCATGATACTATATAATCCTCTAAATTCATAGCAATAACGTATCATTATCTTCTTATTTTTCCTCTTTATTTTGTTTCATAAAATTCCAAGAGTATATATTTGACAGTGATAGCAGAAGTAGGTTATCCACACCTTTGCAACTTAAAGGAAAAATACATCCAAAGAAAAGAAACCAGAAGATGGCACTCCCCATCAACTGGAGAAGATATAAAGAAGGACAGGACGTCACAGCAGGGTTTATTGTCTTCAAAAATGTCATTGTACTAACCAAAAAGTACAACTTTCTCAGTACACACGGGATCCTGAACCCACCTCCAATTCCTAAAACAACCAAAATACCCAACATTGTGTTTCAACACCTATTTTCAGCAGAAACTGGTACTTTCTTAGGACTGTGCCGCAAAAATGCCAACTTTTGGATTCAAATCCCACAAAAAAGTTTACAAAAGTGGTATACCCCCGTAAACTCTGGGCCAGCAAGATTACCCTACACATCACAGGGGACACCTCACACTTTGTAAGAAAAGGGTTTGATCAACATCATGATCACAGTGAAGACTGGGATATGTTCAAGAAGGCCTTCTTGGAAAAGTTTGCCATAAAAAACTCTGATGTTGTGATCATGACAGAACTCAGAACCTTTAAAATGGCAGGAACCTTTGAGAAGTACATTGTAGCATGCAAAGACATATGTGATTGAGCTCCTGAAACCATCAACTTGATGAGGCTGGGCCACAGATGAAGTTCTACAACAGTCTCTCACTGCACATCAGACAACAGTTTTATCTGAGCGCTGCAAGAATCTCCTGTATGTATTCTTGGAAGGAAAGAAACCTGCTCAGAAATCCAATATATGCATGTAACTAAAAAACAGAAATAAAGTCCCTTACAAAAAATGATACTTGTCCCAACAAACAAACTAACCAAGCCAATACTCCTTTTCCTCAAGGTGGAAATTTTACAACTCAGGTAAACCAGATGAGTGCCAAAAATGCACCCAAGGAGGGAAAAGCTCAGAAATGCTTAGGAGAGCTTCTCTACTCAGCTTTACAAGACTCATACAGGGACCAGGACGTGGATTCAATCACCATGATCTAAGTACCCTCCAGAAACCCTCTACTGTTTGCTACCCAAACTAAAAATAAACTCCTCACTTATCTTTTCTGTTTTTGCAGATATCAAGGCACAGCACTATTTGACACTAGAGCAGACCAATCTCTTGTTGAAAAAATTAGCCAAATTTCTGAAATAAGCTACAATCAAGAGCAATGTCAAAAGAGGTATCATGGCAGGCAACAGAAGCACTCCAGTCACAAATGAAGCAAAACCTTTCCAACACAGATATGGGATGTACAATTTACCATTGGTGGCCCTATCATACCAAATCCCCAAATACAATGGCATACTTGGTTTAGATTGGATGATAAAGACAAAACCTCAAATTCACTAGGATAGCGCTATCCTCACCATACAACAAGGAGAAGTACATCATCATGTGTATCCAACCACTTTTACACCTTAATTATAGATCCCATATTTGTAAAGATTACTGAAACAAAAGAGGAAAAGGATGTTAGTAAAGTTGACTGGACTACATTCACATACAAGATCATTCATTTCAAAAATGTGGAAGGCTCACTTGAACAGGACCCAATTGTCAAAAACTTGTCCAAGATATTTGTCAGTATTTCAATTAACTGGCAGGCTTACACTTGAAAGTGGCATCTAAAACAGTATTGAATTAAAAGGAAGTGTGCCAAAGGTGCACCCTAACTATTGACTGACATCAAAAGAAAATAATTCATCAAAAAATACCTGGATGAAGCTCTAAAAATGGGCTCATTTGGCCATCAAAGTCTCCCTTTGGTGCAGAAATTGTATCCATACTCAAGAAAGATGGAGGATTGCACCTGAGGACTTATTACATGGCGCTCAACAAGTTCACAATTAAGAGCATATATCCCCTGCTCCTGATTGACAACCTCTTTGACACTCTAGAAGAATCACAGTTTTTTGCAAAAGTTGACTTAACAGCAAGATACAATCAAATTCATGTTAATCCTGAAGACATCCCAAAGAAAGCATTCAGGACCAAATACTATTCATTCAAATGTGTAGCATCAACTATGGTGCCGTAAAAGTTGCAGCAAAGGGTTGCAAGTTTCTACAAATAGTTAGCCAGTGATCTAATTCTTAATACTATACCTGTTGATGGTATAGTGACAGCCTATAAAGGACAGAAGAATAATAAGGTGTATAGAAAAAACTGGTATTTATTTAGATAGTGTTGCACTTATATAGTGTGAGGCAGAGGAATTGCCACCAGAGGCAGGGAAGCACAGACAGAAGGACTTTCTAAATGGAGGAGAGTGGATTGGCACAGCTACAAGTCCCGCGCAATAGAACAACCGCTTCCTCGCGGCTTTTCTTAAGGAGGTAGATATAAATAACTTTGTTGTTCTATTTATAATCCTGGAAGTGAAGCATGTGCCTTGTGCGCATTTGAAAGGCAAATCAAACACCTGTTTTAGGGGCGTTTTAAACGTCTTTATCACTAGTAGAATCAGGATGCAATAGTGCAACCATGCAATTGTTCCATTGCTTAATCCCTAGATAGACAAATTTATGTCTAATCCATTCAGGATCTGCAACAGCACCCAAATTATTAAGGGTTGTGAGCTTTTCCCTTCTGTGTTTATCCAGGACCTATCTGATCTTGTTGCTTTCTATGCAAGTGACAGTGATAAGTCCAGAAAAGACTCCTGCCTCCCCCCTCGCCCATTCATCCATTTTGTCAAGCCCACATGTGTGACAAAAGAAGAATTTGAGCAATTGAAGCAATCAGCTCTTGCTGCCCTTTCCCAGTCAACCAACTCTGCCTCCCCAACCCCCCATCAAACCACCTGCCTTCCAACCCTGACTCCCAAACCACTGCCCACCCCCCACTATCTCTGTTGCTGTCCCTTTTACAGGCGCAGATGAAGGCAATGTTTATTCCGCCCAGTCCCTCCCCTTCTCTTCCTTTGATGAGTAAAATAAATCTTTTCTTTGTGACAACTTATTAAAGTTGATATTATTTCTTCCAATTCATAATCAATAATATATTTTTTATATTATTGTCATTCCATATAATTGATAAAATGGTATAAATCTGATACAGTAACATATAATTATTTGCATGAATATTTTTCATCATTATTAATAAATTAAAGATCATAAATGTAAAGTTATTTTAGTATATTGCAATTAGACATCAACTTTTGATATTTAGATATTATGTGCATACTCAATGCAATTTGTTTAATAAAATTTATTGTAAACTTGGCCTTTTTCATTGAAATTTATTGAGTTGGACAGTGTTTATATTAGAGAGCCATTAATGTTTAGTACAAATATTGATACATAGTGCATTTTACAGCCTGTATTTACCTATTGGTAATAATTCTATAAACTTTTTAGTTGGATTTTGCAAGGTAATAATAATGTTATGAGTTGATAAATTACTGTTCATTGTCATTAATTGGCTAATTTTCTTTTCTGTGGCAATTGTGCATTTTCTGATATTTACGCACTAGTATCCAATTGGTTTGTTTCACATCCAATCGCACAGACAATAGGAAATCAAGCCGCCACCCCAAGACCAGATGTGGTTGGGGTGGCAACTTGATTTCCTATTGCCTGTGTGATTGGATGTGAAACCAACAAATTGGATACTAGTGCATAAATATCAGAAAATGCACTATTGCCACAGCAAGGAAAATCAGCCAATTAATGATAATAAACAGTAATTTATTGATCCATTATACTGTAAATTCAGAACCTGAACATAAAAATGCAGGATTTTCAAATCCTTGATCCAAATTTCAAATCACTTTTGCAGGAGGGCCTTTTTAATTAAATTGAATTCTTTGAGTATTTGTTTGAATATTTGAAAAACACGGGAACCCATAGATACTTTGCAAAATTTAAGTTGAACTGCATATTTCCAATGGACAAAATTAATTAACTGGAATCAGATTTGAAGTGTTCAAAATCCATCAGCCATTTTTATTAAGTTTACTATGTTTTTTGAAATTGCGGGATTGTCAAATCCAAGAACCAAATTTCAAATCACTTTTGAATGGCACTAGTAAACTCAGATATTAATTGTGGGGACTGTAATCCAAATTGAATGTACAGTAAGCACACTAGGAAACACCAACCCAAATAAAGAAGCTCCACCACAACTAAAATCAAATGAAAAATTCAATCTCAATACCCATGTTTAGACATAAAAAGTAATTAAACTTTAAAATCATCCAAAACTGGAAAGAATACAATATTA